>JAESUZ010003998.1:0-204373 GCA_017311185.1 Proteles cristata cristata
ATGGAAGAAGCAAAGGAGAGAATAGGTAAAGTAGAAGATAAAATTATGGGAAATGATGAAGCTGAGAAAAAAAGGCAGAGGAAATTATTACACCTTGAGAGGAGAATTAGAGACCTAAGTGATTCAATGAAACAAAATAATATCCATATCATAGGAGTTCTAGAAGAAGAGAGAGAAAGAGGCAGAAGGTTTATTTGAACAAATTATACCTGAGAACTTCCCTAATCTGGGGAAGGAAACAGACATCCAAGTCCAGGAGGTACAGATGACTCCCTTCAAAATCAACAAAAACAGGTAAATACCACAACATATCATAGTGAAACTGGCAAAATACAAAGATAAAGAGAATTCCAAAAGCAGCTAGGGACAAACGGGCCTTCCCCAAAAGGGTAGACATATAAGGTAGTAGCAGACCTTTCCACTGAAACCTGGCAGGCCAGAAGGGAGTGGCAGAAAATATTCAATGTGCTGAATAGGAAAAATATGTAGCCAAGAATCCTTTATCCAGCAAGGCTGTCATTCAGAATAGAAGGAGAGATAAAGGCTTTCCCAGACAAATAAAACTAAAGGAGTTCATGACCACTAAATCATCCCTGAGGGTATCCTAAGGGGGACCCTGTGAGTGGAAAGCAGGAAAGACTACAAAGAACCAGAGATATCACTATGAATATGAAACCTAAATATTCATTGTGCTGAACAGGAAAAATATACAGCCAAGAATCCTTTATCCAGCAAGGCTGTCATTCAGAATAGAAGGAGAGATAAAGGCTTTCCCAGACAAATAAAACTAAAGGAGTTCATGACCACTAAATCATCCCTGAGGGTATCCTAAGGGGGACCCTGTGAGTGGAAAGCAGGAAAGACTACAAAGAACCAGAGATATCACTATGACATGAAACCTAGAGATAAACACAATGGCACTAAATCTTTATCTTTCAATAATCAGTCTGAATGTAAATGGACTAAATGCCCCAATCAAAAGACATAGGGTATCAGAATGGATAAAACAAAAACAAAAATGGGGCACCTGGGTGGCTCAGTCGGTTAAGCATCCAAATTTGGCTCAGGTCATGATCTCACGGTTCGTGGGTTCGCATCCCACGTTGGGCTCTCTGTTGAAAGCTAGCTCAGAGCCTGGAGCCTGTTTCAGATTCTGTGTCTCTCTCCCTCTCTGACCCTCCCCTGATCATGCTGTCTGTCTCTCCCAGAAATAAAATAAAAAAATTAAAAACAAAACAACAAGATCCATCTATATGCTGCCTACAAGAGACTCAATTTAGACCTGAAGAAACCAGCAGATTGAAAGTGAAGGAATGGAGAACCATCTATCATCCTAATGGACATCAGAAGAAAGCTGGTGTAGCCATACTTATATCAGACAAATTAGATTATAAAACAAAGACTGTAACAATAGATGAAGAAGGGCATTATATCATGATTAACGGGTCTATTCATCAAGAAGAACTAACAATTATAAATATTTATGCCCCCAACATGAAGATACACAAATAAAGAAATCAATTAGCCACAAACCTAAACAAATGTATAAATAAAAATACCGTAATTGTAAGTGACTTTAGTACTCCACATATGGCAATGAACAGATCATCTAGGCAGAAAATCAATAAGTAAACAATGGCTTTAAATGACATATTGAACCAGATAGACTTGACAGATATATTCAAAACTTTTAATCCTAAAGGAGCAAAATGCACATTCTTCTTGAGTATACATGGAACATTCTCCAAAAGAGATGATATGCTGGGTCAAAAAACGGCCCTCAACAGGCACAAAAAATTGAGACCATACCATTCATGTTTTCAGATCACAATGCCATGAAACTCGAAATCAACCACAAGAAAAAATTTGGAAATTGGTGAGTCTTTATAGATTTTGTATACTAGCCCTTTATCAGATATGTCATTTACAAATATCTTTTCCCATTCCGTTGGTTGCCTTTTAGTTTTGTTGATTGTTTCCTTTGCAGTGCAGAAGATTTTTATCTTGATGAGGTCCCAAGAGTTCATTTTTGTTTTTGATTCCCTTGCCTTTGGAGATGTGTCGAGTAAGAAATTGCTGCGGCTGTGGTCAAAGAGGCTATTTCCTGCTTTCCCCTCTAGGGTTTTGATGGTTTCCTGTCTCACATTCAGGTCCTTCATCCATTTTGAGTTTATTTTTGTGTATGGTGTAAGGTAAACTCAAAATGGATGAAAGACCTGAGACTCTTAAATACTGAGAACAAACTGACGGTTGATGTGGGGGCAGAGGAGACGGGAAAGTGGATGATAGGCATTAAGGAGGGCATTTGTTGGGATGAGCACTGGGTGTTGTATAGAAACCAATTTGACAATAAATTATATTTACATACATACATACATAAAATACAAAAAAATTGGAAAGCTCCCAAATACATGGAGGTTAAAGAACATCCTACCAAAGAATAAATGGATCAATCAGGAAATTAAAGAAGTAATTAAAAATATATGGAAGCAAATGAAAATGAAAACATGACAGTCCAAACCCTTTGGGATACACCAAAGGCAGTCCTAAGAGGAAAATACATTGCAATCAGGCCTATCTCAAGAAGCAAGAAAGGTCCCAAATACACAATCTTACCCCTAATGGAGCTAGAAAAGCTAAAGCAAACAAAGTCCAAATCCATCAGAAGAGAAATAATAAAGATTAGAGCAGAAAGAAATTATATAGAATAAAAAAAAAACAGCAGAACAGTTCAATAAATCTAAGGGCTGATTTTTTTAAAAGAATAAACAGAATTGATAACCCCCACCAGAATTCTCAAAAAGAGAGAGGAACCAAATAGACAAAATCACAAATGAAAGAGGAGAGATCACAATCAACATCAAAAAAATACAATTATGAGAGAACACTATGAAAAATTATATGCCAACAAACTGGACAAGTTGGAAGAAATGGAAAAATTCTTAGACACTCAAACACTACCAAAACTCAAATGGGGAGACTTTTAAACACAGAGAACAAACAGGGTTAATGGGGTAGTAGGGGAGAAGGGAAATGGTTGATAGGCATTAAGGAGGGCACTTGTTGGGATGAGCACTGGGTGTTGTATGTATCTGACGAAACATGGGAATCTACCCCCGAAACCAAGAGCACATTTTACATACTGTATGTTACCCATTTGACAAAAATTATATTAAAAATTTTTAAATAAAAATTTACTTTTCCAAAATAAAACAAATATCTTTAAAAATTTCCCTGGCAAGCCATATGATCCAGGACCCTTATTTGTTGGGAGGTTTTTGATAACCAATTCAATTTCTTCGCTCATTATGAGTCTGTTCAAATTTCTTTTTTTTAATTTAAATTTTATTTTTTATTAAGGTTATATTCATGGAACATAAAATTAAACATTTTATTTATTTATTTTTTGTGAATATAATTTATTGTCAAATTGGCTTTGTTTGCCTACTACTTTCTCCTCTCTATTCCTGTGTCCTAGAACTCAGACAAGTGTATGTACAAGACTCTAGGAGATAACAGAGCAGCAAAATAGAAATCACTTGACCTCATAGAGCATACAAGTCCACCTGCCCAAAAGTCTCTTTCTATCTCTGGACTATTTTGTATAGGAGAAATATATTTTCTCTCTCTCTCTTGTTTAAACCATTGTATTTTGGGGGTTTCTGTATTATAGTGGCTTATCCTGTATCGTAAATAATTTTGGGAAGCTAGTGATAGATTTTCCAGGTGGAGTGGAAAAGGATTTTTCCTCATCACTTTTTTTTTCTGATGTAAAAAAATGAAGTTAAAATAAATTCATGATATATGTTTTCTAGTTTGCTATTTACTATTTTTGTTTCTAGTGGTTTTATGTATAGAAATTTTGTTTTGTTTTGGGGTCACCTCCTTGCTCAGTCAGTGGAGCATACACTCTTGATCTTGGGATTTGGGGTTTGAGCCCCATGTTCGGTGTAGAGATTTACTTAAAAATAAAGTATTTTTAAAAAGAATTTTTGTTTTAATATTGATAATATAAGTATCCTCAGAAATAAGGATTGATTATATTCTATTTACTACAGTCTATGTTTATATGTACATATGTGTATATACATATATATTAGAATTCTACTGAGAACAGTTTCTAATCAACTTTTCTACTATTTAAAGTGTAAATCATGAAAAGATTTCTTTATCATTAAGTACCCCTTTATAGTACATTTTCTTTCTCTTATTAACTTTAAATAATTAATTTTTAATTATGTTTTTAATTTTTGTTCCAATATAGTTAACATACAGTGTTATATTAGTTTCAGGCATACAATATAGTGATTCAGTACTTCCATACATCACTCGGTGCTCCTCACAAGTGAACTCTTTAATCCCCATCACCTATTTCACCCATTTCCCCACCTACCTTTGTTCTCTGAATTAAGTTCTCTGAATCAGTTTGTTTGTTCTCTGAATTAAGAGTCTGTTTCTTGGCTTGTTTCTCTCTTGTTTTTTCCTTTGCTCCTTTGCTTTGTTTCTTAAATTCCACATACAAGTGAAATCATATGGTATTTGTCTTTCTCTGACTGATTTATTTCATTTAGCATTATACCCTCTAGCTCCATTCATGTTGTTGCAAATGGCAAGATTTTGTAATCATTGTTATAAATCAAGCATCGGTATGTGTAGGTATGTTTCACAGGTCTGCGCATGCATGTCTGTACACAAATATGTTAACCTCTTAAACAATTTCATACTATTTATCCATAATTTACTCACTATAGCACTGATAAGTTTGGTATCTAGTAGTGGATGTTTTGGTGCTCTCTTTACTGTTCTCTTGGGTATATTTGCATTTTGCATTTTTGATATATAGAGTTGGGATCTGCTTGTCTAAAAAAAATAACTAGCCAAGGTGTTTATATGGATTGCACTGAATTTAAAGATCAAATTGGGAATAACTGACTTTATTTTATTTTTTTACAAACAGTTTATTGTCAAGTTAGTTTCCGTATAACACCCAGTGCTCATCCCCACAATGCCCTACTCCATGCCCATCACCCCTCCTCCCTCCCACTCCCATCAGTCCTCAGTTTGTTCTCAGCATTCAAGAGCCTCTCATGGTTTGCCTCTCTCCCTCTCCCCCACTATTTCCCCCCTTCTTCTCTCCCATGATCCTCTGTTAAGTTCCTCCTAATCCTCCTATATGTGCAAACATGTGGTATTTGTCCTTCTCTGCCTGACTTATTTCACTCAGCATAACACCTTCAAGTTCCATCCATGTTGCTACACATGACAGATTTCATTCTTTCTCATTGCCATGTAGTATGGAATAATTGACTTTAAAATATTGAATCTTTTAGGGCACTTGGATGGTTCAGTTGGTTATGCGTCCAACTCTTGGTTTGGGCTCAGGTCATGATCTCACGGGTTTGTGAGTTCGAGCCCCCCATCAGGCTCTGCACTGACAGCATGGAGCCTGCTTGGGCTTATCTCTCTCCCTCTCTCTGTGCTCCTCCCTCACTCTCTCAAAATAGATGAATAAACTTTTATTTTTTTTAATGTTTTATTTATTTCTAGGAGAGATAGAGAGACAGCGTGAGCAGGGGAGGATCAGAGACAGAGGGAGTCACAGACTGAAACAGGCTCCAGGCTCTGAGCTGGCAGTCAACAGAGTCCGACGCGGGGCACGGACCCACGAACCGCGAGATCATGACCTAAGCGAAAGTCGGAAGCTTAACCGACTAAGCCACCCAGGCGCCCCGATAAATAAACTTTTAAAACATTGAATCATTCAATCCATGAACCGGGTATATTTCTTTTTTTTTTTTTAACATTTATTTATTATTGACAGAGTGAGACAGAGAACGAACAGGGGAGGGACAGAGAGAAGGAGACACAGAATCTGAAGCAGATTCCAGGCTCTAAGCAAGCTGTCAGCACAGAGCCTGATGCGGGGCTCAAACCCACAAACTGTGAGATCATGACCTGAGTCAAAGTCACGTGCTCAACCGACTGAGCCATCCAGGTGCCCCTAACCAGGTATATTTCTATAATTATTTAGCTCATTTTGAATCAAAATTATTTTAATAATTTTTAGTGTAATGTGGGAAATAAGCTTAGGAATCCCCCAGGCTTACACCAATGGGTTAACAAGACATAAAGTAAAAAGCAATGGGATGTTCTCACCTGATTTTGGGTAAATAAGACTAGCACCGTAGAATAGGGAGGTGCAAAGGCACCCCAAAAGAGAGAGAGGGTGAAGAGCCCCCAGAATAGACAGGAGTGCAAGGCACCCATTACAAAGGTATATGAGGTAAGCAAGATTAGGCATTCAAGGAAAAGCACCCCCCAATTTAGTACTATAGCAAAAAGCTGCTTTCACATGAAGGAAGAACCAAATTAGGTAAGCAGGTAAATAGAGCTATAGACCGCTACACTGCGCTGTGGGTGAAGCTGCCCAGAATGGAGATGATTAACAAAAGAAAAGGTGTCTTGTTAACCTTGAAGTGTTTGCCCTATCTGCCTTTTTTATTAAATGTTTTTATTTATTTTTGAGATAGAGACAGCGTGAGCAGGGGAGGGTCAGAGAGAGAGGGGGACACAGAATCTGACACAAGCTCCAGGCTCTGAGAATGTGACACAAGCACAGAGCCCGATGCGGGTCTTGAACCCACGAACCGTGAGATCATGACCCAAGCTGAAGTCGGACGCTTAACCGACTGAGCCACCCAGGTGTCCCTGCCCTATCTGTCTTATCCCTTAATAAAATAATATAAACAGACATGGTGCCTCCTGTCTGCCATTAACAACCATTTGTCCATCTACCAGGCACCAGGATTTTGTTTTTGTTTGACCCAAACCTCAAACACTGTATATTTTCAAAACCCCCTTTCCTTCATGCCTGTGAGTTAATATTCATCAATTCATTGTCTCTTTGTGCATGCCCATCAGGTTTGTAAGCCTTCTGATCTTAATAGATAAGGGCAAGGACCCTTATTCCGGCTCTTGTCTTTTCCTGGACATTAACCATCTCTCTCTTATTTTAATCCTGCATCCGCTCTTTCGCCGGGTGAGAGAGAACTTTAGACAGAATCTATAACAGTGTAGAGGTTTTGCAGGTATTTAATTAGATTTATTTCTAGATATTTGATTTTTAATCAGCTTTATTAGGATATAATTTACAAACAATAAGATACATACATTTTAATGATTTCAACAAACATATTCACCAGTGGAGTCACTATCCCATCAAGACACAAAACATTTCCTTCATCTGAGAAAGTTCTGTTATGCCCTCTTTACAATAAAATATATATATATATATATATATATATATATATATATATATATTCCGACCTTCAAGCCAGGCAAACACTGATTTGATGCAATTTATATCAATATAAATTAATTTTGCCTCTTCCCAAACTTTATATATATGGAATCACACAGAAAGCACTCTGGTGTCTGATATATTTCCCTGAGTATAATAGTTTTTTTGAGATTTATCTATGCTATTGATTATACCAATAATTTGTTCTTTTTTATTCCTTAGTTGTACCGTAACATATGAATATATCACAATTTGTTTATACATTTCCTTTTTTTTTTTAATGTTTTTTTTTTAATTTATTTCTAGGAGAGAGAGAGAGACAGCGTGAGCAGGGGAGGGTCAGAGAGAGAGGGACTCACAGACTGAAACAGGCTCCAGGCTCTGAGCTGGCAGTCAGCACAGAGCCCGACGCGGGGCTCGAACCCACGAACCGCGAGATCACGACCTAAGCGAAAGTCGGACGCTCAACCGACTAAGCCACCCAGGCGCCCCTGTTTATACATTTCCTGGTTGATGGACATTTGGATTGTATCCACTCTAGGGCTATCATAGATGAAATTGCCATGAACATTCCTATTCAAATCTTTTTGAGGAAATATGATTTGAACTCTGGGAAAATTCGTAAGAGTGAAATTTCTTGTATTTATGGTAAGTGTAAGTTTAACTTTTCAAGAAACTGTCAAAATGTCTTTCAAAATTGTTAAACTTCTCACCAACAATGAATGAGGAATGAGTGCTCTCATTGTTTCATATCCTTGAAAATACTGGGGAATGTCATACTTTTTGATTTTAGCAATTCTGTTGGCTGTGTAGTGGTACTTAATTGGGTTTTTTGTTTGTTTGTTAGTTTTACATTTCCCTGATGATTAATAACATTGACCATCTTTCCATGGGCTCTTTGGTGATTTGTGCACGTACTTTTGTGAAATACTTGTTCAAATCTTTGGTTATTTTTCATTTCATTGCTTGCCTTATTTTGAATTTTAGGAGGTCTTTATATATTTTCTAAATACAAACCCTTTGTTGGTTACACATATTTTTTTCCTGGTTTCCCACCTCATTTCTTAACCGTAGCAGAAGCTTTTATTTTAAATTCAATTTCTATGTATACTCCATTACTACACTACTTTTATTACTACATCTTAAGTCTATAAATCAAATAATATAATTCACATTTTTGGAGTTTTTTTCAAATTATTTTGTTTATACTAGGTCTTTCTCATTTCCATATAAATTTGGGGGTAGTTTTGTCAAGTTATACAAAGATGCCTGCTGAAATTTTGATTTTAAATACACTAAATTTATAGATTGATTTTGAGAGAATTTATATCTTAACAATACTGTATTTCCTGATCCAGGACCTTGTTTTATTAAATTTACCCTTAGGTATTTCACATTTTTGGAAGCTATCATGAAGTTATATATTATATAATTATAATAATATATATAATAATTTCAATTTCCAATTATTCATCACTAGAATACATTGATACAATTGACTTTTTAAAACTATCTATCTATAGCTGCAACTCCACTAGTTCTATAGTAGGTTTATTGTTAGATCCCTTATGATTCTTTAAATACATGGTCATGTGAATTGTAAATAAAGACTTAACTGCTTTTTGAACTATAAATTTGTGAAAGAATTTTCATTTTTGGTGTTTAGTTCTGAAAAATTCATCAAGACTGCTGCACTACGGCCTAATTGGCTCACCTCATGGAAGGGGTTCAGGTATCTAGTGACCCCTAACAAGAGGAGCTATCAGCTGCCGTTTTTCCAAGTTCTAAAAATGAAGCTGCCTGTACAGTCTATACTTATGTAATAAGTATAGTGACAGGTGGTTGGGTTTCCACTCCCAACTTTAATTCTGATTTTCAAATAAAAATAACTAAAGTATATTGATTTTGGGGGGGATTTAATATAAAAAGAACAAAACAGATATTAAGAATTTTTTAAAAACCACTTTCCTGGGCTCTTTTCCTCACTCACTTCGTCTATGCATTTTAGCGGAGGGAAAATGGAGAGCACTGGTAGCAGTGGAAGAAAAGCATATCCTTGGAGCAAAGCAGGGGAAGAAGCAAGTCCCCAGAGAAGAACTGAGAATGGCCAATACACCCCTGAGAAGATACTGCCTTTCCCTGGCAGTCAGAGAAAAGCCCAGGAATATACAAAGAGGGGAGAGACACAGAGCCCAGCCTGGTGCTGTTCAGGACGAGGTGTCAGATGGAAGGTGCGCACGATGACCAGCTCTGCGCCACCCCGCGGGCAGCAGCCGGCACGGGTTGGGGGCGGTGCTGTTCGCTGTGACGAAGGCCTCACGTGACCCGCCAACGCTGACTTGAGCGCCTACCTCTAGCGTCAGACCTGGCCGGTGCTCACTCCCTTCTCGGTACCTGCTCCCGGTGGCCCCAGGGGCAGCCCCAAAGGGTAGGAGGCGCAAGGGGAGCAAGTAAGGGACCAGAGGAGGGGGAGCGTCCCCTGGGCTCGGTGTGGGAGAGTCCACGCGGCCCGCGGAGCCCTCCTCGGGTTCCAGCCGTCCGGGGGCGGAGCCGCGAAAAGACTACAGCCCTCACGCCCAGCTGCGGCCCGCGTTTGGCGGCAGAAATGGTAGGGCGGAGGGCTGGACCGCTATGAGGCAACTACCCTTCACAAACACCTGCCTCCTGCACGCCCAGCCCCGCCCCCGTTCTCCTTGGTGTAGAAAATGGTGGTCAGCGCGGGGGATGGGGCGTACGGGGTTGGGGGTGGCAGTGGGACAGCTGTAGGGTCCCGGGGCCGAAGAGAGGTGGTTGGCGACGGGTTGGCCCCGAGCGTCGGTTGCAGCAGTACCCGCTCCCCTACCCCTGCCCTCTGCAGGTGTGCGGGTCTAAGTGTCGCGGCGGCACACTCGCGGCGAGAATCAGGAGGAGGAAACTGCAAGGATAGGCCCAGGTCGGTTTGCGGGACAGTGGGAGAGGGAGGGGAAACGTGTGGAAAAACCTGAGACCCCCAAATCCCACCCCTCCCCCAACAGCTCGTCCTCCATCTTGGTGCCTGCAGAAGCCTGGGCTTGGATGGGCAGGGAAAATGGTGGGCTTTGGGCGAGGGAGGGGAGAGGAGCGACTGGGAGGGCGTAGGGCTTGGACTGGGGGCCCCCTAGAGGGCGTAGGAAGCCTCTCAGGTGGGAAAAATGAAATTTTAAAAAGCCTAAGAGATCCGGGGCCCTGAATTTTGGAACGTGCGTAGTAGGGCCTCTGTCCTCGGTGCTGATCAATCCTGATAAGTCCATCTCACGTCTTTTGTCTCTTAGGAGCAATGGCGTCCAAACAAGAGAAAGCAGTAAAAAATCTCAACATGGAAAATGCCATCCAGGAAAACAAAAAAAAGAATGAAAAGGAGCAAGTTGCAAATAAAGGAGAGCCCTTGGCCATTCCTTTGGAAGCTGGTGAATATTGTGTGCCTAGAGTAAATCATAGGTGGTTCCGTGTTAGGCAGCCCATCCTGCAGTATAGATGGGACGTGATTCAGAGGTTTGGAGAACCACAGGCCAGGATGAGAGAAGAGAATATGGAAAGGATTGGGGAGGAGGTGAGACAGCTGATGGAAAAGCTGAGGGAAAAACAATTCAGTTATAGTCTGCGGGCAGTTAGCACTGACCCCCCTCACCATGACCGTCATGATGAGTTTTGCCTTATGCCTTGAATCCTGATGTTGTCTCTGAAGTTAATAGGAAGACACACCTGCTTCCTAAACTTACATGTTCTCAATGTTCCTTTGTTGTAAACCTTTTGGTGTGAACATGTCTCTTGTGAGTCTCCTGTGACCACTTCTGATTGAATATTGTATTTTGACCCAATGTGTAATATTCTGTCAGCTGGGGAGTTTTACCCTATTGCATGGCAAGATGCTCATTATCTATTGTGAAGTTAATAAAGCAGTTTAAAAAGATATTCTCTGTATTCTTTTCTACTTCAAATCTTTTATATTTTTATGTGAACACACAGTCTAAAAATATATAAAGTAAAAAGTTAACGTGTTTATCTCTTTATTGTAGAATTATGAATAATTTCAACTTTGTTACCTATATTTTTTCATTTCAGAAATAAACACATTACCTAGTGCAAGAGCTTGACGACCTATAAAAACAATGTGAACACTTACCCAAACACTTGTGACAGAATCTCAGTTTTAGCTTACCTCTGGATCTCTATTTAGAAGTATAAACTAATAGTGATGAGACACATCTTTTTCAAAACCATACTCATCAGAAAGATGATGATATGGGGCGCCTGGGTGGCTCAGTCAGTTAAGCGGCCGACTTCAGCTCAAGTCATGATCTCGCAGTTCGTGAGTTCGAGCCCTGCATCGGGCTCTGTGCTGACAGCTCAGAGCCTGGAGCCTGCTTCTGATTCTGTGTCTCCTTTCTCTGCCTTTCCCCTGCTCATACTCTGTCTCTCTGTCTCTGAAAAATAAATAAACTTTAAAAAAAATAAAGAAAAAAGATAGATGATGATAACTCCAGGGGCTGCTATGTGTACTTGATGAAGCAATAAGTTTGTAACATTTCTCCAAGTTCTTGTTCCCTCTCTAATGTGTGCATGACCCAACTCTTTAGATACTTCTTTCAACTATTTGAGGAAGTTTCCAAAGCCAGTTCTTCCTTATGCTCCCAAACAAGTCCAGTAGACTAAGAGGTAAGAACTTCCATTCCTCTGCTACTGTGCCCCATCCCCATCCTCTCCCCTGGGTGTTAATGTTCATGAATCCTCAAGGTGGGAAATTCCCACAGATTTTTTTCTTTTTTCTAGAACACTCAATAAATTGAATCCTCACTCTTCTATAAAACTATAAGTCCCCTCTCCCTTTTTAGCTTCATGAAAAGATCTTATCTATCTAGTTCTCTATTTCTGTAAGTGTGTAGTTGTTTCCTAAGAAACCTCCGTAGTTCATTAGACCATAGAGGATGTGTAAGGGAACACAGCCACTTTCAATCTTAGACGGTCCCTCCTCATGGCAGCCCCCTGAAACCTAGGAATATAATTAACCTACTTTGAGTTGGATGCCAAGAGATTATGTCAACCGATACCCAAATGTGGGTAATTATAAGTCCGTTGGAGGACTGTTGTGTTTAGGTTTCAATAGAACTTGGGAGATGAAGTTGCCTTGGAGTGTGCTATGTAGGTGAAATACATAGTATATGTGAAGACAGTCTTGTGAAAATAAACTTAGAAGGTAGGATTCTAGGGGCACCTGGGTGGCTCAGTCAGTTAAGCAACTGACTTCAGTCCAGGTCATGATCTCGCAGTTCGTGGGTTCGAGCCTTGCATCAGGCTCTGTACTGATAGCTCAGAGCCTGAAGCCTGCTTCAGATTCTGTGTCTGTCTCTCTTTCTCTGCCCCTCCCCCCTCACACTTTGTCTCTTTCTCTGTCTTTGCAAAATAAATAAACGTTAAAAAAAATTTTTTTAAGTTAGGATTCTAGAGGCACCTGGGTGGCTCAGTTGGTTGAGCACTAACTCCGGCTCAGGTCATGATCTCACGGTTCATGAGTTTGAGCCCCGCATGGGGTTCTTTGCTAATAGCTCAGAGCCTGGAGTCTGCTTCAGAGCCCGTGTCTCCTTCTCTACCCTCCTCCGCTCATGAGCTGTTTCTCTTTCTCTCTCAAAAATAAAATAAACATAAAAAAATTTTAAAGAAGTTCAGTCTAAACCGGAAGTTGGCAAATCAGAACCTATGAGCCAGATTTGGTCTATTGCTTATTTTTGTGACCAATGATCTAAGAATAAAGTTCATGCTTTTAAATGGTTTAAAAAAATCAAGAATAATTTTTGACATATAAAAATTATATGAAATCCAAATTTTGGTGTCCACAAATAAAGTCTTATTGGAATACAGCCATAGTTAGGAATTTACATATTGTCTGCACTATAGTGGCAGAGTTGAATAGTTGTGAAAGAAACAGTTTTGCCTTCCTGTGAAGTGTACATACTTATTTACCTGCCCCTGAAAGAAAAAGTTTGCCAACCCGTGCTCTGAAATATAACATCACAATAGCAGTTATGAAACCCAAGGAAAAAATGGGTAGGCAAGTGAAAACATCATGTAACAGTCAACCCCAAACATCATGAATCAGCTGCCTAAGCAATTCCAAAACCCTACCTCCTCCAGGTGCTTGAGATATAAGGCACATTAATGCAAGACAAGTTTGTAAAGAGAAAAGCTAGAGTTGAAAGGGCAGGAAAACCGATGAACAGAGCAGCATATGCCCTACCATACTTCCTAAACTTGATTGTTAATATTAACACCAAATTTTCTGGAAAACAGAAGCATTCTGGATTCACTGGCCTAACAATATTCAGCAATTCCTGAAGAAAAAAGCTCACATGTGAACTCATGCCATATTGTAATAGAAGTTAAAGCACGCATATGCCCAGAAAAATGTACATCTCTTCCATGTAAGGCAGATCTGAGTTGCCTTGTTAGCCCCAGAGAAGGATCAGTTTATGATCCTAGTCTCTGAAGACTGTTAACCAGCTTCCCTTGGTTCTTAATAGTGTTTGGATCTGAAGGGGCATCTTAGGGAGTACTATGTGAGTGGTCAGGCTCCCTGTAAAATGTTCAGGTAACAAACAACCAGCAGAAAGTGAGGAAAAGACAGTAAGAAAACAGAGCATGAGGTTCCCTTTAGGGAAATATATTTGCCTATTTATATCATTTATATGTGTTTATATATGTGTTGTGTAATGAGTCTCTTTTTCTCCCTCTGGCCATTCTCCATGAAAAGAAGAATGAATGCTTCTTATAAATGCCTACAACTTTGAATAAAAAGAAGGCCATGAGATTAGGGATTGTGCCCTGTGTCAAAAAAGAAAAAAAAAGGATGTGCAAAAAAGAAGTTCGAGATATAGATATGTGGGGGGCCATTGGAGTTTTAGCACATTATGTACATCTGGTAGATATTTGGTGAATGGAAAACTCAACAAAGTAAGTATGGATTTACTAAGGTATCCAGCAAATGATAAACAAGTATGCACATCTTTGAATCCTTATGTAGTTCTAAAAAAATTGAGATAATGTAGATAATTTTTCATAACTTTTGAATAAAAATAATTACTGTTTGTTTTCTTAAAAAAATCAAGTCAATTGAAGGAAATTCAGAAAATAAATTTAAAGGCCACCTTGTGACCAATGAAAGCAGTGCAATTGGAACTTTCTAGTCAGGCAGAACAGGAGAATACACAGACATTGGACTCTTCCAGGAGTCCAGATAGCATGAGAAATTTTGGTTAGAGGTGAAATAAAACCTTCATGATTAACTATCATTTAAAACACCAAGCTGTACGGGCACCTGGGTGTCTTAGTCAGTTAAGTGTCTGACTTCAGCTCAGGTCGTGATCTCATGGTTTGTAGGTTCGAACCCTGCATTGGGCTCTGTGCTGACAGCTAGCTCAGAGTCTGGAGCCTGTCTTTGGATTTTGTAACTTCCTCTCTCTCTGCCCCTGCCCTGTCTCTCTCTCTCTCTCTCTCTCTCTCTCTCTCTCTCTCTCTCTCTCACTCTCTCTTAAAAATAAATAAAACACTGAACAAATTTTAAAACACCAACCTATATTTATCTTCCAAGTGAAAATGGAATAATAGTCTGGATTTACCTCCCTCACTGAAACAACTAAAACCTGGACAAAATACTTGAAACAACAGTTTTTGTTCAGACAGTTGGGAAAGTTCCTTGAAAGAGTAGAAATAAGTAATATGAGCCTTCTAATTGCCCCCAGCTTACTGTGTATTGTAGGATTTATAACATATGTAAAAGTAAAATGTATGTCAATAATGGTACAAAGACCAGGAGAGGGGAAATAGAAGTACAGCATGTTGAAGTTCTTATTCTATATATTAATATCACTTGAAGACAGATTCTGAAATGTTAAAAATGTATTTATAAGCCTTAAACAATCCTGAAAAATGTTGTGGCTGATGAGTCAACATATGAGATAAAATGGAATCTTCAAAATAGTTAATGAAAAATGTTAGAGGAAAAAGAACAAAGAGCAGATGGGACAAATAGAAACAAATAGCAAAATAACTGATTTAAGCCCAAACATATCAATATCAATAATTGCATTCATGTAAATTGTCTAAAATACCTCAATTATAAAACAGATATTGTCAGATTGTATAGAAAAGGAAGACAAATATATGCTGCCTACAAAAACCTTATTTTAAATTTAAGGATACAAATTGATCACAAGAAATGCAGAAAAGATCTTAACATCAATAAAAACAAAGCTTGAGTGGTAATATTGATTCAGATACAATAAATTTCAGTGCAAAGAATAATATCAGGGATGGGGAACCTGGGTGGCTCAGTCAGTGAAGGATCCAACTCTTGATTTGGGCCCAGGTCATGATCTCATAGTTTATGGGTTTGAACCCCACGTTGCGCTCTGTACTAACAGTTCAGGGTCTGCTTTAGATTCTCTGTCTCTCTCTCTGCCCCGTCTTCTGTGCTCTCTCTCTCTGAAAATAAATATTTTTAAAAGAATAATACCAGGGATATTACGGTTATAGAAAGTCATTACATTTTAAGTGCTAAGTTTGTCAAGAGGACATGGCAATCCTTAACATTTACATGTTACAGTTCTTTAAAACAGATGAAGGAAAAACAGAACTGCAAGGAGAAACAGACAAATCCAAGTTACACTCACAGATTTCAACACCTTCTCTAAGATATTGATAGAACAAATAGACAATCAGCAAGAACATATATGACTTGAAGAACACTATGAAATAACTTATCTAGTTGACAGTTGTAGAACTTGCCACCAATAACAGTAGAATGTACATTTGTTTCATTTGCACAGGGAACACTTGATAGTCAATATTCAGGACCATAAAATAAGTTTCAATAATGTTATTAAGATACATATAACAAAATGTGTGTTTTCTGAGCAAAATGGAATTAAATGAGAAACTAATAACAGAAAAACATCTGGGAAAATCCCAAATATTTAAATTACCATCAAACAGCACATGTCTAAATAACCCAAAGAAAAAATCAAAGAGGAAATTATAAGGCATTTTGAACTGAATGAAAATGAAAACTCAACATATGGTTATTTGTGAGATATGGCAAAAGGACCACTTAGGCAGAAATTTATAGCACTGAAGATACATATTAGAATAGAAAGAAGCTCTATAGCTATTAAATAAACAAAAATATTTAAAAAGTTTTTTTATTTGAAGTATTTTTGATATCCAATGTTATATTAGTTCCAGGTATACAGCATAGTGATTTGACAATTTTACACATTAAGCTATGCTCACCATGAAAATAAATAGAAATTTTATTAAAACATTTCCTCCAAATAAAACTCTAGATCAAGATGGCTTAACTGGTAGTTCTACCAAACATTTAGGAATTACATAATACCAATTCTATGCAAAATCTTTTAGAAAATTGAAAAGGAAAGAATAGCTCCCAACTCACCCTATGAGGCTAGAATTACTCAAATAACTAACCAGACAATTATGTTACAAGGAAAGATAACCATAAATCAATCTACCTTGTGAACATATATGCAAAAAGTCTTGTTTTATTTTGAGAGAGAGAGAGTATGAGCAGGGGAAAGAGAGAGAATCGTAAGCAGGCTCCACACTCAGTGCAGAAACTGACATGGGGGTTGAACCCTAAGTCGGGCACTCAACTGTCTGAGCCACCCAGACACCCTCCTTTTTAAAATTCAATTATATATACAAAATATAGTACACCATATCTATGTAAGGTTTAGCTCAAGGATTCAAGATAGTGTTAAATTTGAAAATCATTGTAATTCACCATATTAACATGAAAGAGAAAAAGCATATGATCATCTTAATGGGTGATGAAAAAACATTTGTTACAATTTAAAGAATTATTACTGATTAAAATACTCAAAACTACATATAGAAGATACCTTCCTCGAGGTGCCTGGGTTGCTCAGTCAGTTAAGCATCTGACTTCGGCTCAGGTCATGATCTCATGGTTCATGGGTTTGAGCTCCGCGTCAGGCTCTGTGCTGACAGCTAGCTCAGAGCCTGGAGCCTGCCTCAGATTTTGTGTCTCCCTCTCTCTCCGACTCTCCCCTGCTCATGCGGTCTCTCTCTCTCTCAAATAAATAAAACTTTTAAAAAAATTTAAAAAGATACCTTTCTCAACTTGATAAGATACATCTACAAAAAACATACATAATGATATGTATATAAAGACTAAATGTTTCCCCTGTAAGATGAAAAACAAGGCAAAATAAACACTTTCATAAATTAGGTTTAACATCATATTAGAAGTTTTATCCAGCACAATAAGAGAAAGACATAAAAGTCACACAGGTTGCAAAGGAAGAAATAGAAAATACTCAGAAAACTATTATCTATGTAGAAACTCTATGTAATATACAAAAAGCTACTAGAGCTAATAAATAAGTTTAGAAAGGTTGTAGGACACAAGATTGAAATACAAATTTAGTTGTTTTTCTAATTTTCTGAAAGTGCCATAACAAATTACCTTAAGCTTGGTGGCTTGAAACAAAAACACTCAGAAATGTGTTCACTTATAGTTTTGTAGGCTGGAAGTCCAAATCAAGGTGTAAGCAGTGCTATGTTCTCTCTGAAATTCCCTAGAAAGGAATCCTTCCTTACTTGTTCCAGTTTCTAGTGGCCTCAGACATTCCTTGACTTGTGACAATATTAACTCTAAGTTTTGCCTCTCTTCTGGATGTCTGTCTATATGTTCTTTGTTTCTCCTAAAGAAACATCCCTTGGATGTAGGGCCCACCCTAAGCCACTATGATCTCTCTCAACTCTTTTTTTTTTAAGATTCTATTTTTAAGGAATCTCCACACCCAACATACGGTTCAAACTCACAACCCTGAGATCAAGAGTCACATACTCTACCAACTGAGCCAGCCAGGCACCCCTCATCTCAATTCTTAATAATTACATCTACAAAGACCCTATTTACAAGTAAGATCACATTCTGAAGTGCTGGGTAGATATGAATTTGGGGGGAAAATATTCAGTCCTCTACAAGCAATGAACAGCCAGATTAAAATTTAAAACAGTATCATTTACAATAGCATCAGAAATATGAAATACTTAGGGGTAAATTTATCAAAAGATATTCAAGACCAACACATTGAAAGTTATAAAACATTGATCGCATACATTAAATCCACCCAACTTATAGGAAAAGAGATCAGATTTATGGTTACCAGCAGTGAGGGTAAAGGAGGGGAAATTGTAGAAAAATGGTCAAAAGGTAAAAATTTCCAGTTATAATATAAATAAGTAATGGGGATGTAATGTAAAGTATGATGACTATAGTTAACACTGCTGTATGATTTAAAGGAAAGTTGTTAAGATGGTAGATCCTAAGTGTTCTCATCACAAGGAAAATTTTTTTCTTTTTATTGTATCTGTATGAGATGATGAATGCTAACTAAGCTTACTGTTTAATCATTTCACAATATATAAAAATCAAAGTATCATTCTATATATCTTGTACTGTAATGTGTGTCAATTATTTCTCGATAAAATGAGGGGGAAAATTGGAAACAACCTAAGTGTCCATTGACAGATGAATAGATAAAATGTATTATACACAAAATGGAACACTATTCAGCCTTAAAAAGGAATGAAATTCTGTCGCATGCTACAACAAGGATAAAACTTGAAGACATTATGCTAAGTGAAATAAGCCAGACAGAAAAAGATTCATGATTTCATTTATTCAAAATACCTAAAGTAGTCAAACTCTTAGGGACAAAAAGCAGAATGGTGCTTGCTGGGGTGTATAGGGAGTGGGGCAAGAGGAACTGGTTTAATGGGTACAAAATTTCAGTTTAGGGAGACGAAGAAAAGCTCTGGAGACAGATGGTGGTGATGGTTGCACAACAATGTGAGTATACTTAATGCCACTGATTATTAGTACTAAAAAATGATTAAGAGGAAATTTTATATTATAACTAATCACAATTTAAAAAAATAATAAGTCAATCTCCCAGGCCCAACATTGCTTTCAGAGTCTACACACATCTCAGCCTCTTTACAATACCAGAACCATGAAAACATGACTCACATCAACCCATGTAGGTATCTGCTTGGAAATAATACCCCAATCCCACATACTAGATGACATCACCCCAATCCAGAAGCTTACCCCTGGAAATGATGTTGTTTCAGATAACATCGTCCCAGTCAAAGGTCTCACCATTGGCAATGATTTTGCATTCTACACAGGGTAAGATTTCACCCCAGACACTGAGACCATCATCTCAATGTTGCCTCTATGCTACCTTTCCTAAGATATTGACAAATTGAACACAATATATTTATTGCTTTTCTTTCTCTGATATTGGAGATTCTATTACATTTATTGAGTTCATTGTTTACTTAGCTCATGACCCTGGTATATGTTTTGCTCTCTGATAAAAGGTATACTCTATACTTCCACACTTCCATATCTGAAGGGGAAATCTTGTAGAAGTTATTAGTATTAATGCCATTTTAAAAATCAGTGGAGATTATTGCTTGCTTCAGGAGGCAACTACCTCCTAGACCACCCCTCAACTACCTTGGTTATGGCTGGCCTATAAGAACTTATTCTTCCACTTGTTTTCCTTCTTTTTACTCTCATAATAAAATGTCTTTTATGTTGTTTAGGGCAACTTATGCCTTATTCTCTATAAATCTTTTCTACTATTTGAACCACTCAAATATTCCACTAATGGAGTTCAAGATGGATGTCAAGACATCAAGTCATCAACTGGAATATCTTTTTATTTTATTTTATTTTATTTTTTTTTGTAAAAATGTCTTGAGTCAATTTTGAGGCCCTGGTTAGAGGCTGGTTGTTTGCCCTTCTTGAACAGATGATAAAGTACACATTTTCAACCATTTCCCAGATCATGCATTCACACTCTGGGACACTATGCACCAGCCCTTTTTGCCCATGGGCCAGGTACCAGACAACTAAGGACAGTCCCTATACCCTGGAGCCTGAGAAATCATTCAAACTAGCCAGTCATCAAAGGTCCAAAAAAATGTAGCTAACCCCAACTCATTTGTAATACATAAATTGCTCCTGAGAGATCCAACTAGCTGTTATCCAGGTGTAACCCCTATGTGGCTGTTTGGCAACTTTCTCTCTTTTGGAGCTATAAGTAACAAAGAGTTCTGTCTTCTATCTGTTTTTGTGACAGTGTGTTGTGCTCTGCTATCAAAAGAACCTTTAAATTGTATGAATCTGTTTACAAAAATAAACTCATAACATATACAAAAATTAACTCAAAATGGATCAAAAACCTAAATATATGAGATAAACTTTAAAGCTCTTGTAAGAAAACAAAGTATAAATCTTCATGTCCTTGAATTTGGCAATGGATTTTTAGATATGACATCAAAAACAAAAGCAACAAAAAGAAAAAAAAACATATAAATTGTACTTCATAAAATTTAACAACTTCTCTGGATAAAAAGACACAATCAATAAAGTAAAAAGGCAATCCACAGAATGGAAGAAAATCTTTGCAAATCATATATCTGAAAAGGGATTTGTATTCAGAATATATGAAGAACTCTTATAATTCAATAAGAAAATGACAAACAAGCCAATTTTAAAATGGACAATGGTCTTGAATAGATATCTCTCCAAAGAAGATCTATAAATACCTGATAAGTACATGAAAAGATACTTAATATCATTAGTCATTAGGAAAATGTAAAAATTAAAAAAAATGAAAATTAACCATTGTCTTTGAGAATCTAGAGCAATTAGAACCCTAATATTAATTGCTGGTAGGAGTGCAAACTGTTGCAGCCACTGTGGAGTAATTTGGCAGTTCCTGAAAAAGGTATACATAGAATAACCACATGACCCAGCAATTCCATTCTTACATATTACCCAAGAGAAATAAAAACATGCATGCACACAAACATTTGTACAGAACTGTTTAAGGCAGCATTTACAATGGTAGAAACCTGGAAATAACCCAAATATCCATCAATGTTGAATGGCTAAACAGAATACAATATGGGCATACAATTAAATATTATTCAGACATAAAAAGGAATGAAATATTGTACATGCTACAATGGGAGTGAACCTTGAATATATTACGCTAAGTGAAAGAAGCCAAACATGAAAGGTCACATACTGCATGATTCCATTTATATGAAACACCTGAATTGGATAATTCCATGGAGACAAAGCAGATTAGTCATTGCTAAGAACTGGAAGAAGAGAAAAATTGGTAGTGACTAATGGGTATGGGGTCTCCTTCAGAGTTAATGCAAATATTTTGGAACTGAATAGAGGAGATGGTTTCACAACATTGTGAATGTACTATATGTCACTGAGTTATACACTTTTAAAAAAACTAATTTTTATGTTATGTTAATTTCTCCTAAAAATATAGTCCTATTTGAAAAAAGGTATTTATAAACGTATATTCTCTAGGCCAATTGGCCTTCTTTGTTTTTATATTGCATATCTCTCTGAGCATCCAATGATACCAATTGATCTTATCCTAGGCAAATGTACACACCCAGTAACAATGTACATACCTTTCCTCCACCACACACACATGCACATCATTTTGAATATAATTCCAGAGGATTCAGATGTTTCTCTAGTTAAGAATGCTGGAACCCAAGGAGAAAGTGCTCTCACTTTAACTTAGGTCAGTTGCTATTTGTCTCTTCCTTTTCTATCTCACTCCCAAGTAGATTCTTCTCCATCTCCTCTATATCTTTTCTCTACCTGTAGCTTCTGCTTCTTCTTTATGTCAATCTGGTCATATATTAGGGTTTCTCTGGTTCCTAGGTATAGATATTTTTATAAGTGTATATACTCTAGAACCTTCTAAGCATATGCAAACTTGCATACCATTTCAGGTGGTCCACAGACTTCCTCAGTTGAGAATGTGTGGTCTACATAAGTTTCAGTGACCATGTAAGACTTCCTTAGACATTGAACCAAACCTGGTGCAGAGGGCACAAGGGTGGGTATGGACTGGGAAGCAGCAACCTTGTTTGCAGCATGGCTAGGCTCCTCCTAGGTGCTCTGGTGAAGATACTACAATTGAGAAACCCATCAGGCTGCACCACCTAAGTCAACTGGTAGGCAACAGACAAGGTCAAAGAAGCTTCCACTTGGACACTATGAATAAGAACAGAGAGCAGGCAGGCATGGAGACTCTCCCCAGAGCAATCATTTCTCTGGGTTTTATGGAAACCTTCCACTGCAGAGGGCTGGAAGGGATTTGTCCTGGTTTCCAGTTGTTAGGACATCATTCCCATCTCTGCTGGGGTTCACTTATCTCTGTGAGAATTTGGGAGAGGGAGGGAAGGAGCCAAAGACATTTACTCAGGTCACCACCATGGTTACCTCTTCATGTTTGTTTTGGAGTAAGCAATAGTCAGGTGCCTGAATGCAAAGGATGACTGGCTCTGGAAGGTAAGAAGGAGTCTGGAAACTGCATATTCCTCACTTCTTAAAAAGCAGGGAAAATCAGACCATATCTACACCCCTCAGATCCTCAGCCACCTTTCCACAACAGCTAAACCTTTGAATGAAAATAGCCATGGACCAAATGTTCCAGACTGATATTGTGTCTGCCATCAGATTTCAGCACGTCTACTTAACACTCTGTGATTGTTTGGGCACAATAAATACATGTAATTTTAATAGAACATAAAAGAACTACCTATATATGAAAATTAAAAAAATATTTTGTGTGTAGCCAGTTCAAGCCATTTTCCATACAGTAAAAATTAATGCAATGAACTTAATTTTGTAAACTTGCTGGTTTTTCTCTATCCTAAACACATTCTTTGCCCCAAACAAATATAGCTTTATTTAATTTTTGCTTATAAGAATAACCCATGCTGAGGGGAACAAATCAAATAAAACTGAACAAAGATATTTAGAAGAAAATAAAATCCACATTTCAACTATCTGCTTCCCTACCTGGCAATCCACCATGTACCTATTATGTGAAGATCTGGAGGAGAAGAGAAATGAAAATCAGTGGCTAAGTGGAATAGGTTGAGGTGGTAGGTGCTCTGAGATCAAGGAGAAAAAGTAAAAAAAAAAAAAAAAAAAAAAAAATCCTCAGAAATGTACCAATGGCCGGTTGACCTAGGAGAAAATGTAGCTTTTCCCTGATAAGACAGAATAAACACATACCACAGGGCCACATTTGACCTTAGGGATTAGCAAAGACCAAAATGAATGACAGGGCCTCAAACGGTAAGAGGAGGGGACCTAAGCAAAGCGATCTGAAGGGAGCTAGTGAAGGGAAGATGTGGGCTGGATCCTGACGCACTTTCTCCTGGTGGGAGGGGAACTAGGGACCGGAGCCCACTGGTGACGTTTCCTTCACGTGATCAGAAGCCGACGTGTGCAGAAATCCCTCACCTCCAGGTACCAGCTCCCTACTTCCGTGGAGAAAGATTTCAGACTGAGGGACAGAGGGCAGCTGCCCTATAGCCCTGCAGGTCGGTACAACCGGAGGAGAAGTTGGGGGGAGGGGGATTTGGGGTAGGGGTGGTAACTGATAGAGGCTACAGAGGATCCTGTCTGCTTTCCAGATGCCACCTCCTCCCACCACCATTCATTTTGGCGCAGGAAATTGTATGAGTGTTGAGGGAGAGGTCTGGGCACCATCTCTTATTTCCCCGGATAAGTGTGGGCTTACGGCAGAAAGAAATGTGAGGAGACGGAGACATCTCTCTGGAATGGCTACAAATCTACCGGCACCTATGGACCCCACCCCCCAGGGGTGGGGGATGGCAAAGGGCAAAGACCTGAGTGGGTCCAGGACTGGATTCTTTCTACCCCTTCCTTCCCCAATGGCTATATGTTTGATACAAGAAATGCAGGGCTTGGCGGGAGGAGATGGAGAGGGACAAGGTTTTGAGAATGGGTACCAACTGGGATCTCCTAGGAGGCTGTTTATCCAGCGAAGTCTGCCGGAGAGGGCCGGGGGAGGGGGATGACGATGGCAAGGAAATGGCCTGATCTCTGCGGGGCAGCGGGAGGGTGGCACAGCATGTGAGCCAAAGGTGGGGAGGGCCTGCGTTCTCTGCATCTCTTCTCCACCTTACGTCCATTTTGGAGCAGAAAATGGTGGGCTGCAGGTGGGGGGGGAGGGATAGGAAGGGGCTGCTACAAAGAAGGATGACAGAGAGGTTCAGTGTGGAGACTGTTGTGGAGGAGTAGCTTTTAAACTAGAGAGGACTGAGAGGAGATACCATGAGCCAAATTTTTGTACTGAATTTGGAAATAATTTTTCTCTTGCATTGTAGGAAAACGTGGTATTCCATGTATGTGGAGAGACAAGGGGTGTCAGGAATGTTCTGGATGTTTCAGTCCTGCCTCTTGACTCTATCTTCATCATTTTTGGAAAAGTGATGGGCTTTGTGCTCAGTGGGCACCCTGAGTGGGGGTTTGGAAGGCAGGTACCTGAACACAGCAGGATCTGCCTCCAAACATCACTGACCTGAACCTCACTCATTTTAGTGCAAGAACAAATAAGATATAAATTTGGGAGGAGGATTCAGAAACATAATAATCGTTCACTGCCATTGCCCAGTGGTAGAAAATGGAGATATTAGGGAGGGGATGTAGAGGGGGATCAGGGAAGCAAGGGAAAGGACAAGGGGGTGGCGGGAGTTGGGAAAGTATTGACAACTATAGTGTGGAAAGAAACAGCATTCCAGTTGCCAGTCATTCACTTCTCACTCACCATCTGTCTCCTGTCTCTTTATAGGTCTTCGGGTCTGTGGTTGTAGGCACCAACCCAGACAAGAAAAGGAAAGACCTGCAGGATCAGTGCAGGTCAGTGGGAGAAGGTAACTGTCTCAGGACCCCTGGGAGTGGGAGTGACTTAAGCTTGAGCAGAGGTTGAGGAGGCCACTACCTGCCAACCCTCCTCCAAGCCACCCTACTTCAGTCTCAGAATACATGGCCTCTGCCAGGACCCTAAGGGAAGGAACATGGTGCTTTATGGATGCTGAGGACCAAGGAAGAACAAAGAAGTGGGAGACAGGAGGCATGGCATCTGTGAAGCCCCTTGAAGATACTAGAATAGCCCTGATATCTGAGAACTGGCCATTGTTCTGTTATATCTGCAGTTCTAGAAGTCTTACAACTGTAGGCAAGGGAAAAAAGAAACTGGCCAGGATTCCTGCACCACAGTGTGAGTTGGGACTACCCATTTAAAATTGTCCTGGGCATTGCTAAGGCAAGAGCAAAGTTTAGAGACAAATATGCTCTTATACACTTCTCAGCACACCCGACTTAAATGTAGAGAGAAGCACCTGTGGAAGTTTCTGTAAGGCTGGCTCATATAAACCTATGAGAAGTGGGGAGGAAAGGAAAAAAGATGTATAGGTAGTAGTGCATCTGTAATTTGGGATAGGGTAAGGAAAACCATTAATCATAAAGGCAAGTATTTTTAGGAACTATATTCCACAACCTAAGTTCTCCTTTTTGTCTCCTACAACAGGAAACGGAGGGAGAATCTCAACATGGAAAAGGTCTACAAAGAAAATGAACAAAAGCCAGAAAACGAAGGAAACCTAGAAAATGAGGGAAAGCCAGAAGATGAAGTAGATACAGAAGATGAAGCAAACTCAGATGAGGAAGAAAAGCTGGAAGTGGAGGGGAAGCCAGGGCATGAGGGAAAGCTCCAGAATGAGGGACAGCCAGAAGATGAGGGAAAGCAAGAAAAGCAGGGCAAGTCTGAAAACGAGGGAAAACCACGCAGTGAGGGCAAGCCAGAATCCCTGGCAACACCTGAGAGTGAGTCGCGGGCTGCTGAAAAGCGCCCAGCTGAAGATTATGTGCCTAGGAAAGCAAAAAGAAAAACGGACAGGGGGACAGATGATTCCCCCAAGGACTATCAGGAGGACTTGCAGGAAAGGCACTTGGGCAGTGAGGAGATGATGAGAGAATGTGGAGATGTGTCCAGGGCTCAGGAAGAGCTAAGGAAAAAGCAGAAAATGGGTGGTTTTCATTGGATGCAAAGAGATGTACAGGATCCCTTTGCCTCAAGGGGGCAACGAGGTGTCAGAGGAATGAGGGGCGGAGGTAGAGGCCAGAAGGATTTAGAAGATATTCCGTATGTTTAATGCCTTCGGCCTTCAATTCTAATTTCTCTAGTGAGAATATTGCTGACCCTGCTTTCCCTGGCAGGCATTTGCCAGGCTATGTGCTTTAACCTTACGCTGATACTTTGCTTTAGGTGTCACTCTTGGTTACCAGCAGCCTTCTGACCCAACTGCAGCACTCTGTCTTTCAGTAGGGAACTTTCACCCATGTGCATGGAAAAGATGTTCATGGTACATTGTAAAATAATAATAAAAAAACAGTTTTCAGAACCGCATATACAGCATCAGCCCATTTTTGAAAAAAAATTACACAATACATCCATGAGTAGGGAAAACTATGAGATGAGTAGATCAAAAGAGGATTTTTCTGTGTAGTGGCAGTGGAAGAGATTATCTTCTCTCATCTGCTTTTTTCCTTAAAAACATAGATTAGTTTCATCATAAAATAAATTTAAAAAGATTTTAAAATGGGAAAATACATACCAAGCAATGAAAATAAGTTTAGTGGGTTTATGAAAGCAGTGGAAACACTTAAAATTCCTGTTGTCAGGATGTGAAATAATGTGGTAAACTCATATTACCTCTGGGACCTGAAACTGGAGAAATTAACTGACAGTTATTATAGATCCATTTCTGTAACAGTCTAGTCATCTGTGAAATGGGGATAAAACTTCTCTTCCAGGGCTTTGGAGAAGATCAGATGAGGTACTGAGTATGTGAGCTATATTGGGTTGATTCCTACCCTCTGCCCTGCAGTAGCAGAAACAGAACTCTGACAGATATTTGAGGGAGGGATGAAGGAAGTCTCACTTGTGTCCAGGAATAAGTCCTGGAAGCTAAGAGGGGTGCCACTTTACCTTGAGTAATACTA
Organism: Proteles cristata cristata; assembly: GCA_017311185.1. Classification (NCBI taxonomy): domain Eukaryota; kingdom Metazoa; phylum Chordata; class Mammalia; order Carnivora; family Hyaenidae; genus Proteles; species Proteles cristata. The sequence goes on from JAESUZ010003998.1 coordinate 27,297, forward strand.
CGTCTGATGTGCGCTATGCTTCTTTTCATGGGTCCTGCACTTCCTTAAGGGCCCCACTGCTGCTGGTGGGTTGGAATCCTCAAGGTAACAAAACCTCTTTGACTTCCAGAGAGTCTCAGCCGAGTCCAATCCTCACTATGTTCCCTGCTGAACTATAGAGAAGGTTCCTCTTTCCATGCTATACTGTAGTTTTAACGCTGACAGATGTGGAAAAATGCTTTGTAAATTTTAATTAATATACTTTTCAGACATTATAATTACCTCATTAGACTTCCTCATTAGACTCAAAGCAAATAATTCATCTTACTGATTTTGGTACCCGCAACATATAATAGAAGTTTTTTTTTGTTTTTTTTTTTTTAATTTATTTCTAGAGAGAGAGAGAGAGCGTGAGCAGGGGAGGGTCAGAGAGAGAGGGAGTCACAGACTGAAACAGGCTCCAGGCTCTGAGCTGGGTCAGCACAGAGCCCGACGCGGGGCTCGAACCCACAAACCGCAAGATCATGACCTAAGCGAAAGTTGGACGCTTAACCGACTAAGCCACCCAGGCGCCCCTAGAAGTTTTTAAAAAGCCAATACATTAATTATCAAGTCAGAAGGCCTCAATTCTTGCTCCCATTCTGTCCTTGATTGAATATGTACCCCTGAGCACATAATTTCATGTTTTAGCAACTGAAACTTGCCACTCCAAAAGGAACACAGTAGGAGAGGAATTATATCACAATTCATTGGTGAATGATTTTAACATTGGATATAGTAGCGTTCTTAAATTTTGCTAGCTGCCAGCAGACTACTTGCATTAAAATCACCTAGCTACCTTGTCAAAAATTCAGAATCCTGGCATATCCAATATATCGGAATCTCTTTTGACTTGTCCTCACAATGTCTGTGTATGTGTCCTTTTGTTCTTAGCTCATTTTTATTTTTATCAAGTGGATACCTGTAAAAATGTTTAAATCCAATAGTGCAAAAGAATTTATTATTAAAAACCTCAGCCTTGCCATCCACATTCTCATCCTCCAAGGGCAACTGCCATAACATTTTTATTTTTTATAGTATTTATTTCGATATTTCTGAGTAATATGCTTATGTTGCAATTTTTAAAAACAGCTTCATTGAAATGTAATTCACATACCACAAAATTCACCCATAATTTTAAAGTGTCCAAATGATTGGTTTTTATTATATTAGCAGAGTTCTGAAACCATCACCATTATCTAGTTCCAGGATATTTTCATCACCCTATAAAGAAAACTTATACATATTAACATATAATGGTGTTCCCATTCTCTCTTCTCCCCAGCTCCTGGCAAACACTGATTTACTTTGTCTCTACAGATTTGCATATTCTAGACATTTCATATGTATATGGAATCATACAATATATGACTTCTTTCACGTAGCATCATGTTTTCAAGGTTCATTCATATGGTAGCATGTATCAGTACTAAAAATCAGTAGTAAAAATATTTTTTTGCCTTTTAAAATAGACTTTATTGAGAATACAAAATATATTATTTACTAGTACAGAAATGATGGTTCTGCCTTAGCTTATTTTGTTAATAACCTCAGTGCATGCTAATGATTATGTCCAAAGTTGCTTTAACTTCATTTAAATGCTTTGATTCCTTCTATGAAGTGGTACTCTAAATTTAATGTACTTGTTTTTTGTCTGTTTTAAAGTAAACGCAGGTGTGTAGTATTTGATACACTAGTTATTTATTTGTGCTGAAAGAATCAAAAATTTTCAATTTGTTTTTGAATTGAAATCTTTTGTTTTATTGAAATATAATTTACATGCATTACCATATGAGTTTAAGATGTACAGCATGTGGATTGATTTACATATTTGTAAAATAATTACCTCAATAATTAGTTATATACCTGTCATCTCATATAGATACAATTAAAAAAAAAAGCACCTCTTGGGAGAGCAGCCTGGGGCAAGGGTGATTTGTGTGGTGCCACAATATTGCATGGAAAGTTCATGTGGGCTGAGTGTGAATGGATACACAACTGTATGAGTGTGTGAGTGAGGCATGCAAGGCAAGTGTGTGCACCAGTGCCAGAGCCTTTCCTCCCCACACACCTTGATCAAGGTGTGATCCTAGCCCTGAGGGGCTGACCTGAAACGAAAAGCTCTCCTCCTGAGAAGCCCCCTCATCTGTGCAGAGAGGCCAGAAAAAGGAAAACAAAAAGAAAAAATAACCTTGTGATGGGAACTATTAGGATTAAATCTCTTAACAAATTAATTTTTTAAAATTTTTTAAAATTTATTTCTGAGAGAAAGAAAAAGAGTGTGAGCAGGGGAGGGTCAGAGAGAGAGGGAGATACAGAATCTGAAACAGGCTCCAGGCTCTGAGCTAGCTGTCAGCACAGAGCCTGATGCGGGGCTCGAACCCACCAACCATGAGATCATGACCTGAGCTGAAGTTAGACGCTTAACTGACTGAGCCACCCAAACGCCCCAACTTAACAACTTTATATAGGTTATACAGTAGTGTCAACTTTTTGCTTTTAAATATGTGTTTTATTTCCTTGGGTATATACCTAGGGATGGAATTGCTATGTCATGTGGTAATTCTATGTTTAACGTTTTGAGGAACTGCCAAACTGCTTCCCAAAGCAACTGTGGCATTTGACAGACCCATCCGGATTCATGTGTACAAGCGTTCCAACTTCTCTACATCCTTGCTAATGCTTGTTATTGCCTATATTTTTTATTTTGGCCATCTTAGTATAAAGTGGAATCCATTGTGGTCTTGAGTTGCATTTTACTAATGGGTAATGATGTTGAGCATATTTTCATGTGCATATTGGTCATTTGTATATCCTCTTTGGGGAAATGTCTATTTAAATCCTTTACCCATTTTAAAATTGGATTGGTTGTCGTCTTATTGTCAAGTTTTAAGAGTTCTTTGTTTATCCTGGATAGAAGTCTCTTATCAGATACATGACTTGTAACTGCTGTTTCCTGACTTGTTAACTTTAGTCATTATCCACTGGCTTTCTGACACCAAAATTGAATAGTTCTCTCTTACCATCATAATCTCCATATGTATTGCCTGCCTCCCAATATAGCTTTATCGCATCTAATGTGTATTGTAACAAGCATTCAGTGATTCTGTTTAACTCTGAGGACCAAACCCAAAACCCCAAAACATCAATGGCTTAACACAACAAAGGTTTATTTTTCAAACTTCATGAGGATTAGGGATGAACAGGTTCTGCTCTTTCTTGTTTCCCAGAGATCCAGACTAATTATGATACCACTGCAACAGAGGAAAAGCGTACTTGGAGATCTCACACTCATTTTTCCACACTGTGGTCTAGAAGTAATATAAATCACTGCTTTTCACAGTCCATTTTCTTTCATATTTCTAACTCTTTAATTCTGATAAGCAATTCTGAGAAAGGTGTTATCATACCTTTTATATAGGTAACTTAATTGAGGCTCAAAGAGTGTGATTTATGCAAAGTCACATACCTGTAAGGGGAAGGGTCTATACTGGAACCTAGGTTTACCTGGCTCTAAGGTGATGATGCTTAACTAGTTTGCTTTCCTAAATACAAGGATTTGAATTTTACCTTCAATCTATTGACCAACCAATCCTTTAAGATGTCAGAATAGTGGTAATGTTTCTTCAGATGACAGACCTAAAGAGCAAAGCTCACAATGGCATTGCTTCCTCCACCATTAATGCCTTTAATAGACATTAATGTCAATTCATGGCTTGATTGCCTTGGCCCCTAAATCATGGGCTCTGCCTATAGTAAATGTAGGTATTCAGACAGGTGGTAACACCTGTTTTCTCCTGAGTTGGAGGATCACATTCCTTCTTAAACTCCCTTTGCCTGGGATCTATTATACTTTTGGGCCTGGGATGACTAAAACATTAGAAGTACTGCACTGTGCATATACAGAACTTATGTCACTGCAAAACCACCCAAACAGGCCCAGGCACAATCAAGGCCCTTCTGGGAGTCCAAGCAAGGTTGGCTGGAGTAATTGTCCTAACTGTATCCCCACCCCTATTGTTCTAGGGACTATTTCAATAGACTCTGAGAGAAAGATTCAACATTTCTACTTCAAACTCAAATTATCTGGTCAAAGCCAGGTTATAGCTGGCTCTGAAAGGGAGCAATGCTTTAAAGTTTTATGGCATGGAGTTTAATTTCCATCCCTACAAAATTCTCCTTCATACTCCAAAGGAAAAGCGGAAGAACCTGTGTTGCTAAGGGTAGTCATATAATAAGAGATAGTTGCTTTGCTTCTCCCTCACTATCTTCCCAACCCATTAATATTTTTGGGATAAGGAAATAAATGTTCCTGAAAATAGGTCTCAACTCCCTGTCCAGTGCAATCCACTAGAGGAAAATAGTTTGTACTCTTTATAGGAAACAAAAGGAACCTTAAATCAAATGTTATTTAATTTGTAAAATGATCAAGACAGTTTTTGGTTTCAGCCCCAAATGGAGAGCTAAAAAGAATAGCACTCACACTACAACAGGAAAGAAAGTTGTATAAACTGCGAAATAACAATTTTTCTTAAAACTCCCAGAGAACTGAGTTCACAGGCCAAACAAATCTAGAGAGACACTTGTGGAGGAAATAGACACTGCCAAACAACATGTAGGCAAGTAAGAAAATTTAGCTTGAAATTGCTAATGAATTTCTAAAGACTGAGTGAGGGCTAGCATGAATGTGTGAAGTCCCTGAGGGCTCAGATATAAAGGGCTTACACTCAGGCTTTATTCTAGAAACTTCACTAGGTGTTCTTAGGGAAGATCAGGGAAAATATTAGAAAGCTCACTCCAGTGTGTCAGCTAAGAGAGCAAGACAGCCGTCGCTGATGAAATTCCATCCAGACTAAACTCCCCTGGTAAACAAAACAGGAAGAAGGACAACAAAAAGCCATATCTTGAAGGCACTGGTAGAACCTCACAGCATCTGGGGAATGGAAACAGAAAAACAAAAAGCTCTATGAAGGGAGGGAGCTGGCATGTATGTTATGTTCAGCATTTTATCTGAAGGAGAGCCATGAATACATGTGAAGGTTATACCACTAAAACTCAGGTTCACAGTGCTTGCCTAAGACGAAAACCTGATCAGAACATCAGAGAATGCCTGTTCCTCTCTCCTCAACACCATACTAATAAACATTGAGTAAAAATAACAGTGGAGGATAGTAAGAAACATTATTATTTCTTAGAAGAGCAAAGGAAAACTTCAAAGACAAATGGAGGGGTGCCTGGGTGGCTCAGTCAGTTAAGCATCCAGCTTCGGCTCAGGTCATGATCTCACAGTTCATGGTTTCGAGCCCCGCATCAGGCTCTGTGCTGATAGTTAGCTCAGAGCCTGGAGACTGTCTTTGAATTCTGTGTCTTCCTCTCTTTCTCTCCCTCTCCTGGTCACACTGTCTCTCTCACTCTCAAAAATGAATAAAACATTAAAAAAAGATGTCTGGAAAGACTCAAAGCCAATGGGAAGAAACATCAAGTTAAGCCCAACTTCTAACTAGATTAAAGTAAACCTCCATACTAAAAACTTAGCAGGAAAGACATGCTCATCTTCATAATAAACCCTATTTACGCCAGTAATTATTGTCATATACACATCCAGTTTTCAGGTAAAATTATGAGAAATTAAAAAAAAAAAAGAAAATAAACCCTTCTGAAGAGACAAAACAATAATGAGAACCAGAAACAAATATAACATGGGTCTTGAAACTATCACACAGGGAATTTAAAATAACTGTGGTTGGTGTTCCACTTCTGACATGGTAATGTGAGGAACTCTGAGGATCCATTCCCCAGTGAAATTGCTGGAAGTTAGTTTTTAAAATATAACCACTTAAATTCTTTGAAAATTATCATAAAGCCACACAGCAAATTAAAAAAACCCACACATTTCTTTAAGAAAATTTACTGAAACAATAACAATGAAAATCTGTGACATTTGAACCAAAACTTTATCTATCCTTACCCCTTCCCAGCTCAGCATAATGGAAACTACACTCCAGTGTACTCCACTACACTGCACTCCAGAAGGGTACAGCCAAGAGCACAGCTCTCCTCACCTCAGCTCACATCTGAAGGGTCACTATATCTTCCCAGAAGAGAAGGGACTTCTCATACTGCCTTGAGTTAATCTGTTGCTCAGACTAAGTTTTGGGTGAGTATAACCAAAAGGTGAGGGCTCCCTTCTACCCAGCCCCCATTTATAAGAAAAAAACCTAAAGAACCTTGCACAGGTCCTAAAGCAGGAGTGCCATTCAAAGAGAATTGTGCCACTGTGCCAATCCCTAGCTCCAGAGCCTTGTATCAGAGATTTTTCCAATGCAATAGGTAGGCTTTGAAGTAGAGAGCTCCAATCCCTTTCCAAAGCAATTGTCACACCGTATGGAGAGGTTGAAGGCTAAAAGCATGATAAAAATGAAGATTGTGGTTAAATGCAATTAAAAGGAGATCAGTAGATTAATTAAAGATATAACTTAATATCATGCCAGCTATTTTACCAGAGAATTAGGAAAAGAGACAGCTAAGTAGAGTCTCATTGGGTCAAAACAAACATCAAACAATGACCTCAAAAACTACCTCTGAAAAGGAGCCCAAATTTTATACCATGAATCTGTGAAGCAATTTATGTCCCAGTGCATTTTCAAAGACAATAGAGCAGTAGGGTGCCCGAGTCACTCAGTTGGTTAAGCATCTGACTTTGGCTCAGGTCATTATTTTGAGGTTCATGAGTTTGAGCCCTACATTGGGCTCTCTGCTGTCAGCACAGAGCCTGCTTCAGATCCTCTGTCCCCCTCTCCCTGCCCCTAACTGGCTCTGTCTATCTCTCTAAATAAAAGTAAACATTAAAAAAACTAAAAACAAAAACAACAGAGCAATCAACCAGCTATCAGAGCTATGGATGAGTAATGGAGCTTAACAGCTAATTGTGTTCAGGGAAAAAGACAGTGCACTTACATAACCATTGTCATACCACAGTGACTGTGGGCATATCCAATGCTGGGCCCTCTCAGGAGCAACAAAAGAGTCTTCATATAGAAGGGAAGAAATGGGCATGACTAAAATAGCCAATCATTAAATAAATCAGCAAACAACAACAATTATAAGCCCCAGGAGAGGAATACAAGTACTCACAGTCCGACGCTTAACAGACTGAGCCACCCAGGTGCCCCATCTTTCCTTCTCTTACCTGATTTTGAAAAGAAACTGTTTAAAACAGTACATTTATAATGTGTTGTTTGGGTCGATAACATATAGAACAGAACTATATCTGCTGACAAGAGCACAAAGGAGATGGGTGGGAACAAATTTGTATTGGAATAAGGACATGAATCCACATGGAAAGTAAAATACCTCTGAAGACATGAAGATAACCAGAAGTGATAAATAAGGAGACTAACATAATTCTATGGATATTACTTGCTATCCTTTTTCTTGCATCTTTCATAAAAGACATAAAGTTATGTAAAGTAATAATAACAACAATGGATGTTTATGTAATATGTATAACAATATTACCACAATGAGTGGAAAAAGGGAATAGAACTGTATGGGAATGATGTTTCTATATCTTACTGGAATTTAGTTAGTATAAATATGAAATAGATCCTGGTAAGCTAAGATGTATATGCCAAATCCTTGGACAATCACAAAGGAAACACTTCTGAAAAATATAATGAAAATGTCATTAAAGAAACTAAAATCCTTCTCTCTCTCTCTCTCCCCCTCTCCCTCTATCCCTCAAAAATAAATAAACATTAAAAAAGATGGGTGCCTGGGTGGCTCAATCGGTTAAGTGTCCGACTTCGGCTCAGGTCATGATCTCACAGTCTGTGGGTCTGAGCCCCGCTTTGGGTCCTGTGCTGACAGCTCAGAGCCTGTAGCCTGCTTCAGATTCTGTGTCTTCCTATCTCTCTGCCCCTCCCCTGCTCGCTCTCTGTCTCTGTCTCTTAAAATAAAATAAAGACATAAAAAAAGTAAAAAAAGAAAAGAAAAGAAACTAAAATCCTTTATTAAAATATTTTCAATTAATGTAAGGAAAAAAAGGAAAGGAGAAATAGAGGAACAAAAAATACATGAGTCATATGACAGACAAAAAGTGAGTTGGCAGAAATAATTACAATTATATCAATATTAACATTAAATTTGAATGAATTGAACAACTCAAATGAAAGGCAAAGATTGTCAGACTGAATTTGAAAAGATACAACTATATGCTGTTTATAGGAGACACGTTTTAGATTCACAAGTAGATTGAAAGCAAAATGATGAAATATATATATATATATATATATATATATATATATATATATATATATATATATATAATGAAAATCAAGGCATGCCCTAACCTCATGAAAGGATAGTGTGGGGGGAGGGAGCTGACATAAGATATTTTGGAAAATAGTGTTTTCACTGTATATTATAAGGCTCAAGACAAAAAGAACTGACAAAATAAATTCTGTGCTCTGGTTAGGAAATTTGTTTCTCACAGGGATACAAGATAAAAATTCTGAAACTACTTTAAATATATACTAGGGTTAAATAAATAATTAAATAAATCATATATAAAGAGAACCAGGTTTCTCACTGTCAGTGATAGATGTTAAAAATAAGTGGAGAGGTGCACCTGTGTGGCTCAGTTGGTTAGCTACCGACTTGGGCTCAGGTCATGGTCTCGTGGTTCACAAGTTTTCGCCTGCGTCAGGCTCTGGGCTGACAGCTTGGAGCCTGGAGCCTGCTTCGGATTCTGTGTCTTGCTCTCTCTCTGCCCTCCTCTGCTCATGCTCTGTCTCTCAAAAATAAATAAATGTTTAAAAAAAGTAAGTGGAGAGATTGGGGCACCCAAATGGTTCTATCAGAAGAGCATGAAATTCTTGATCTTGGGGTTGTGAGTTTGAGCCCCACATTGGGTGTGGAGATTACTTAAATAAATTTTTAAAAACTGTAAAAAAATTAGTGGAGAGAAAGCTAAATGAATACCTGTCATCATGGATTAGAATCATATGTATAAGTATGAACTTATATGTTGTGGGGAGGGGAGAAGGAGGGAAGGAGAGAGAAGGAGATATATATATAACACAATAAACAGATGTAGGTATACATACATCTCTTGGCTCTATCAGCTGAGAAGTCCTAGAAACAATGACACTCCAGCAGCAACAGTTACACCTTACATTCAGATTTTAATTATTAAATATGATTATCCAATAAAAGTCACCAAGACTTCTTGGAGAAGTGGCTGATTATTGGGTCATTGGGAAAAGGAAAATACAAGATGAATCTGGACTATCTTGTAGTATCAGAAAGCAAGGAAGAAGAAAAAGGATGAGAGCATGCTAACCTGAAAGAGTCCCTAATGGCCAAGGTTGGTAAAATTTGGGCAAAAAACCAATAATGATCATATTGAATTATAATCCCAAAGATTTAAAAATCTATCAGTCATACTGATAGAAACAAATAGTTTTATCAATAAGTAAATGGGGGAAGGCAAATCTTTATAGAATAATTTTAATGTATTAAATGTAGAAGGAAATGAGTAATATAAAAATTTATCATCAGAACATCACTGTAATTCTCCAAAGAGGACATCCAGATGGACAACAGACACATGAAACGATGCTCAGCATCCCTCCTCATCAGGGAAATACACATCAAAACCACATTGAGATTCCACCTCTCGCCAGTCAGAGTGGCTAAAATGAGCAAATCAGAAGACTCTAGATCCTGGTGAGGATGTGGAGAAATGGGCACCCTCCTACGCTGTTGGTGGGAATGTAAACTGGTGCAGCCCCTCTGGAACACAGCGTGGAGGTTCCTCAAAAAATTAACACTAGAACTCCCCTATGACCCAGCAATAGCGCTGCTAGGAATTTACCTAAGGGATATAGGAGTGCTGATGCATAGGAGCACATGTACTCCAATGTTCATAGCAGCACTCTCAACAATAGACAAAACATGGAAAGAGCCTAAGTGTCCATCAATGGACGAATGGATCAAGAAGATGTGGTTTATCTATCGATAACGATGGAATACTACATGGCAATGAGAAAGAATGAAATCTGGCCATGTGTAGCAACATGGATGGACCTTGAGGGTGTTATGCTGAGCGAAATAAGTAAGGCAGAGAAGGACAAATAACATATGTTTGCACGTATAAGAGGATTAGGAGGAACTTAATGGAGGACTGTGGGGGAGACGAAGGGGGGAAATAGTGGGGGAGAGGGAGAGAGGCAAACCATGAGAGACTCTTGAATGCTGAAAACAAACTGAGGACTGATGGGTGTGGGGGGCAGGGGGGAGATGGGCGTGGAGGAGGGCACTTGTGGTGATGAGCACTGTGTCTTATATGGAAACCTACTTGACAATAAACTATTTGTAAAACTAAATAATAAAGAAAGAAAGAAAGAACATCACTGTAATAATTGCTACAGGCAAAATCCACAGAATATTTTCCATAGTTTCAAATAACCTGACCCCAAATATTTATTAATTACTAATGTTTTTTTTTTCTTTTTTAAAAAAAATTAAATGTTTATTTTTTGACAGAGACAGAGCATGAGTAGGGGAAGGGCACAGAGAGAGGGAGACACAGAATCCAGAGCAGGCTTCAGACTCTGAGTTATCAGCACAGAGCCTGATGTGGGGTCTTAACTCACAAACCATGAGCTCATGACCTGAGCTGGTCAGACACTTAACTGGCTGAGACACTCAGGACCCTACTGTGGCTTCAAATACATATCTACAAATTCTTTGGTACTCTTTCCGTCCAGGAGGTAGAACTTAATTCCTCTCCTCTTTAATGTGAGCTAGACTTGTAACCTGCTTCCAACAAATAGAATAAGAAAAGAGAAAAACAGTAACTTTACAACTGGAGAAACCGAGTAGACATCATCTTAACCAAGTGATCAAAATTAACTTCACCAGTGATCAGTCATGTTGATATCATGTAACTCTGATATTGTGATGAAAATGGCATTTCACTTCTGTGATATTCTTCCCCCAAATCAGTAACTCCAGTGTAATTATGAGAAAAATATCAAACACACCCAAATTGAGGAACATTCTACAAAATACCTCACTCTTCAAAAGTGTCAAGATAATGAAAACCAAGGAAAGACTGAGAAACTATAACAGAATAGAGTAGACTAAAAAGATGCGTTAACTAAGTGCAAGTTTGTATCCTGGGTTGAATCCTAGAATAGATAAAGAACATTGGTGGAAATTTTGGAGAAATCTGAATAAAGTCTGTAATTTAGTTAGTAGTATGGCACAAAAGTTAATTTCTTTATTTTTATAAATATAAAATAATTATTAGGCAAAGCTGGGCATAGGGTATATGGGAACTCTTTGTACTATCCTTAAAAATCTTCATTAGAAGTAAAATAATTTCAGAACAAAAAGTTTAAAAAATACACTGGGCTGAGTTTCAAGAGCCCATATAATAAAACTCTTAATGAATGAAACTGCCTTAATAGTTGAGGAAATAAACTGAAATGTCATAACATGGATTCATTATTCAATGAGAAAGGGAGAATTTGACAGACTACAGTTGACAGCAATAATTGAAAAAATAAAACCATTTCATGTTATGCCAGAAAATTGGAACTACTTAATAAACTAGTTATATTCACATATATTTATTTGTGTACGTGAATGAGTGTTTTTCTTTCTGTCTTTATTTTTTAAAAACTTTTTTTTAATGTTTTATTTATTTTTGAGAGAGAGACAGTATGAGTAGGGGACAGACAGAGTGAGAGGGAGACACAGAATCCAAAGACAGGCTCCAGGCTCTGAGCTAGCTGTCAGCACAGAGCCCGACGGGAGGCTAGAACTCACGAACCATGAGATCATGACCTGAGCCGAAGTCAAACACTTAACTGACTGAGCCACCCAGGCACCCCTGAAAGAGTGTTTTTCTAAATACAGTTCTGCAACTTCAAAATATATAATTTTAATTTCTTTTAACATTTATTTATTTTTGAGAGACAGAGAGAGATAGAGCACAAGCAGGGGAGGGGCAGAGAGAGAAACACAGAATCTGAAGCAGACTACAGGCTCTGAGCTGTCAGCACAGAGTCCGATGTGGGGTTTGAACCCATGAACTGTAAGTTCATGACCTGAGCCAAAGTCAGACATTTAATCGACTGAGCCACCCAGGCACACCCAAAAATATAATTTTAAGATAATTCAATGTCACTTATAGGTACGTTTTTTTTCATTCCTTTTTATATCTGTATAATTTCTACAGTATAGATAATTTATTTAATCATTCCCATATTAATTTAAATGATTTCCACCAACTTAATTATTTCTATCAACATTGGAGTGGTTACAAAGTTGAACCAGATAAAGTTTTTGTCCTTATAGCACCTTTAAGTAAGTGAGGGATACAAACTAGAAAGCCAACAAAACATGGTGAAAGTGTTTAGGATGGGAAAATACAGGATCTGAAGGATAATATAGCACAGGCAACCAAGGTAGAATCAAGTGGCCAGCACAGACTTTCTTTTAATTATAAATTTAATTTTTAAAAGCACCCAGCCTGCAGCTAGGACACTCTCTCTCAAACAATTCAGCTTCTGCCACAGGAAAAAGTTTCCTGGCCTAAGATGTAGTACAGCTGATGTGTGCCTTCCCTGAACCTGGTAAGAGGCTCTACATAGATGCTGATCTCAAGGTTTAATTAAGCAAAGCAATCTACAGAATCTAGCTGAGGTGGATTTTGAGCATATTATCACATATTAAAAATCTAAGCAGACCAACTCAAGGATTCCTATTACTGTGGCCAACATGGATACCATGGGGACATTTGAAATAGCAGTGGTTATGACACAGCATTTCAGGTTCACAGCAATTCATAAGCATTATGCCCTGATAACCAGAAACTCTTTGCTACAATAATCCACAATGTGTTTAGCATTTATCTGTGAGTTCAGGAAGTGGGCAGAATTATCTGGCAGAGATGAAAAGTATTAGAAGTTGTGCTTCAAGTTAGGTTCATTTCCTTGAACATGGCCAATGGTTATTCTGAATAGTTTGTGAAACTTCTGAAACTTATCCATGCCAAATTTTCAAATGTCAGGGAACATAGTAGGGAAGGATTGTAGAAGAATTTCCTCTCTGAAACAGATATGTTCTGATTGGAAATCAGGTTTTCTGTGCTTCCCTTATCAGAACATGAGTGGACTACCCTCAGCACAACAAAGACCCAATGTGTTGTATCTACTTGTTCTCTGAAGGGGCAAATCATCTCATATGGTGGCCACTTGAGTCTATACTATGCAGCCAAATATTTGGATATGGAGCAGATTTTGCCATGGTGGGAAGGATGTTTTCAATCCATATAGAGTGTGCTAAAGAAGTGAAGGAGAGGAATAGCTGTCTCAAGCTCTTCTATGAAACGAACTTTAAAACAGCAGTGAAAAAGAAATAGGCAGGAGGAGTTTCTGAATATGGAGGCTCAGAACACAAAACTATGGAAGTGACTTCTAAAGGGAACTTAGAGGGACACCTGGGTGGCTCAGTCGGTTAAGCATTCAACTCTTGATTTTGGTTCAGGTCATGATCACATGGTTCAGATCCAGCCATGCATTGGGCTCTGTACTGACAGCCTGACAGCAAGGAGCCTGCTTGGGAGTCACTCTCTCCCTCTGTCTCTTTGCCCCCTGACCCCCATTCATGCTCTCTCTCTCTCTCTCTCTCTCAAATAAATAAACATTAAAAAACACAAATAAAGGGAACATAGAAAACAATATTCTGGATATCACAGTCTTGTACAAAAGCTCCTGGTTAGTAAAATGCTTCCTTCTTTTCTTCTCCCCTCACACCGCTTGAGGGACTTTGGGCTTTGGAGCTATCCCCATTGCCCTCTTGGTACATAAAAACTGGACATTCATTAGGTCAGAAGCTCAGGGTGTCTACTTTCTAGAACTCATGTCTTTATTGTTAAAATTAATATGTGCACATTTTCATTCCTTTTTAAAAATAGTTTTCACTTTAACATAATGCTATTATCTTCATAGATCTATTTATATTTAAGGTCCTAAAGCTAAACAGAAATTTTTATAGGAGATCCTTTCATAATTACTCAAAACTAGGAACAACTTAAATGTCCTGTGGGTAAATGGACAAATAAACCAGAACATCCATATAACAGAAAGTTACTCAGAAAAAAGAATCAGCTATTGCTACATGAAATAGCTTAAATGACTTTCAAAAGCATTTTGCTAAGTAAAAGAAGCCTGTTTCTAAATGTGATATATTGTAGATATTGTAGATTTCTTTTATATAACATTTTGCAAAATCTATAGGAATTGGGAATAGATCAGTGGTTGCCAGAGTTCTTGGATGGTGGTAAGATATGACTACAAAAAGATAGCATGAGGGAGTTTTTTAGGGGGGTGACTGAACTGTATCTTGATTGTGGGGATGATTACATAAATCTATACTTTTGTTAAACTTCACAGAACTATAAACACAAAAATGGTCAATTTTGTTGTATGATAATATTTTTAAAAAGTAAGAGTTGTCCCCCATTAAATGTAACATCTGATGGGGCACCTGGGTGGTTCAGTCGGTTTAAGCGTTGGACTTTGGCTGAGGTCATGATCCCAAGATTCGAGGGATTTGTGGGTTCCAGCCCCATGTTAGGCTCTGTGCTGACAGCTCAGAGCCTGAAGCCTGCTTTGGATTCTGTGTCTCCCTGTCTCTGTCCCTCCGTGCTGGCTCTCACTCTCCTTCATGCTCTTTGTAAGATAAAAACAAATTTAACATGTGAAAGAATGGAAACATTTTGTGGTAGTTAATGATTATATCTTTATAATTTACTGTATATATTTACATTAAAAACTCTCTTGAATAATAGAAAATGTATTCCTCAACTGTGGAATAAATTCCTCATGCTTAAATATAAATTATAAGGCATTAAGCCAGAAAAAAATATTTAATTTTTGAACCCTTCCTTTCCTATGGCAGACTTTGTTGGCTGCCTCATCCCCCAGTGACCATCCTAGGCAAAAGATTCCTCACTTCCTCCTTCCCCTGACTCTTCAGCTGACTCAATTAGCCAGAATGCCATTTCTGGCAACAAGATACCTCCACGTGCCAGTGGATTATGAGTTGTATCATTTTCCTCTTTTAAATACTATTTTTTACAGCAATGATGTTCTCTCTACTTCTGATCATACCAATTATGAATGTTGATGGTTCTCTTTTTGAATGGAACAAAGTGAATGATACCAGAATATCTCAAGAGTGCCATGAGTGAATGAAACTTCTACCTAAGAAGCCTCACACCAAATGGTGAGATATAGGGAACTCTCTCCTTTCTGAATTTTAAGTTTATGAAAGCTATTTGAGTTCCAAAATAATAGTTCACTCTGAGGAAAGTAGACTTTTATGTGGACTCATCTGATTAACAAGGCACCAGATCCTAGAGGACTAAGAGGTCTGTCTGAAGTCTATTTGAAACCCAAGTGGAATTCACCAGCAGTCATCAATGAAAAGGTCAGGTTTCTAACACTTGATAACTTGAGCTCAGCTAGAGAGAGAAAAAGTAGTGGACTATTTACATAAAATTATTTATATAAAATTGTTAACAAGAGAAAACTGGATTTCTTTCCACAGATTAATCTGGGAGCCAGTTTTTTTTTTTAAAGGTGCAGTTTTAATAAGATTTTTTTTTCTAACACATCAGTATGTTGTGAGAACTGTCATTTCATTTGTAGCCATTAGGAAACTTTCCAAAGTCTTAAAAATTGATAAAACTATTTTGTCCTCCATATTGTGTCAAATATCGATTATGAGGCATCTCTTTTTAAACTATCATTGTAAAACATCATGATCACTTAATATCATACTTAAAACGTTAAAAAAATTAAAAAGAAGTCGTAAAAAAAAGCCCACACTCTCACTCCTACATTATTTTCTAGCCGCCTCTACCCACCCCTCCCCCTATCTATCACCTTAGCCCACCCTTTGCTAGACAGGACTCTAGGGGAAATAGTGTACCATAGGTCTTCAGGGAGGCAGGGAGGTGGGCGAATTTGAAGCAGGAGAGAGAAGGAGATAATTCCCAAAAGAAGGAGAAATGGTCGATTAACCCCTAAAGGTGATCCTCCCTGGTAATCCAAGAAAGGCGAATAGCAACTGTAAGGGTAAGATACCAGTTCTATTGTCTGTGATTGGCAAATACGAAAAAAGATTGACAGTATCAAGTGGAGGGAATGCAGGGGGCGGGCTGCAGCGTTAAATGGGAGGGGTAACTGAAGACTGGAGCTCATTGATGACGCGACCTCACGTGACCAGGAGTCGACGTGTGCAGAAGTCCTTATAGTCCAGGGCCTGTTTCCCTGTAGCAGCTCTGTATTGCTGGAGAGGGAGAAAAGCGCCCCGGATCCTTTCAGGTCAGTATAAAAGCGGGCGCTGCCTTGGGAATCCTGAGGTCTAGGAGCCAGAGAGCAAAAGCCAGCCGGGGTCGCCACTCTTTTCCCAACATTACAGTCCGCCAAACTCCCTTTTTTTTTTTTTTTTTTTTTGCAGGAGATTTGGGGCTGTTTGGTGGGGGTGGGGGATGGGGGAGTAAAGGTTGAATGCTAGCCAATTGAGGGTCCCTAGAGAGACAGAAACAATTTGGAAAATAACATGTCTCCTATTCCCTGCCTGCAGGGAACCGGTGGGCACCGGGGATGGAGGGCGGGGTTGCCTTAAAAGGAAGGAGAGGACAACTTTAGACCAACAAGGCCTAGAATCATGAAAGGAATCTGTGATTAAGGTACTGGCCTGCTCAGCAAGCACTTCTGTCCGTCTGCAGGACTCTTGGTCTTTTGGGCGCGACTCAAATCGAGTGAGGGAAGAGGCAGGAAAATCCCCTGGATCCCTGCAGGTCAGTGTAAGGGTGCAATTGCCTCAGGTCCCTTCGGGTGGGGACGGGGGTGGGAGTGTGAGTGTGGATGACACCAAAGCGTTTCCTGGGGTCGCCACAGCCTCTCCCGGTCCGGATTAAGCGCCGGAGGCCTTTGCAGAGCCTGCAGCGGAAATGGGGCGGGGGCGGGGGAGGCTGGAGAGACGTGGAAGGGGGAGGGGAGGCCAGATACTGCACTACCAGGTTTTAGGTGAGTGGCGGGAGGTTGGAGCCGCTTGGGAAAGCCCGGGAGGGCGGGAATATTGGAGACCTGCGTCTAAGGAGAGGGTTAATTGCTTCCGCGCTGCTCCCGTTTCTGTGCTAGCAGAGGCCTGTAAGCAGGGCCTGCTGGGAAATGGTGGGCTGGAGTAGGAGGAGGGAAGATGGAGCTGGAGCGAGAGGGGGAGGGAAGGGAGGTGGAGGAAGGGGTGGAGTCAGGGGAGTTCTGAG
Source organism: Proteles cristata cristata (assembly GCA_017311185.1). Classification (NCBI taxonomy): domain Eukaryota; kingdom Metazoa; phylum Chordata; class Mammalia; order Carnivora; family Hyaenidae; genus Proteles; species Proteles cristata. Next base: position 44,668 of record JAESUZ010003998.1, read on the forward strand.
CCTGAGGACCTATCCTTCTCTAGTTGGAAAACTTAGACATTAGGGACCTGAAAGAGAAGAGGCCCGTCGCTATGGGAACCCATACTATGGCTGGTCTGTTTGTCTGGCATCTAGTTTTGTTTCCTTGTTTTCTAGGATTGACTTATTCAAAAGAAGTAACAGAAAAATACTCAACATGCAAAAGTCTTGTGAAGAAAATGAAGGAAAACCACAGAACATGCCAAAGGCTGAGGCAGATCGCCCTTCGGAAGCTGTACCACAGGAGGCAGAAGGAAATCCTCAATCCTCTTCCGAAGAAGGTGTAAACCAGGAAGCAGAAGGAAGTCTTAGAGGAGGGCTGACCCAACCTGGCCAGGGGTTTAAAGAGGACACTCCTGTGAGGCATTTGGACCCTGAAGAAATGATAAGAGGAGTAGATGAGTTGGAAAGGCTTAGGGAAGAGATAAGAAGAGTAAGAAATAAGTTTGTGATGATGCATTGGAAGCAAAGACATTCACGCAGCCGTCCTTATCCTGTGTGCTTTAGGCCGTGAATTCTTTTTTTGTCTGATATTAAAATCTGGCCCCTTCTTTCTTTCTGTAAGCGTTTTCTGATGTATCTTTGACCTTCATTTTACTTTAATCATCTGGTGGAATTTTGTTTTAGGTAGTTCCCTTGTTACCAGTATCTCACTGGATTTTGTATTTTGACCCATTCTCCAGGTCTGTTTTTCAATTGGAAGGTTTTACACATATGCATGAAAATATATTCATTCTATATTGTAAAGTAAGACATAACTGGTTACAAAGCAGTATATTTAGTATCAGCTCACATATGTAGAATTAAATCCCGAATTGTGTGCGTGCGTGTGTATACATATATCAAAAACTTAACTGCTTATTTCTGTGTGGCGTGACCTTTTTTCTTTTTTCTTTTTTCTGTAATGTATTTTTTCATGAACACATGTCACACACACAAAAAGAATTAAAGTTTTATAAGTTAGAGTCAAATAATTTGCAACCAACTTATAAGGGCAATGGGGGCACCTAAACTCGATGGAAGAACTGTAAGAAATATGTAAACCTCAAATTACGTCTGGATCTCTTAGCCAGAGGAATAAAACTGGCAATTAATACAGATATACTTGCTGAGACTCAGTCTTTTCATGGGGAAAACATTTTCCTCACAGAGCTTCTGTGAGGAAGAAATGAGGCAACTCTGAGCTGTGCCAGGTGGACTCATTCCCACCTGAGCATACAGAACCCCAACCCACTACAGAGCATCTGAGGGAGGGCCCTGGCATGACTTACCTGTGCTCAGGAACAAGGGCACTGGGGGGCTTCCATGCCAGTCATCTGCTGTTGAACCCCATCCTTCCCCTCCCCTGGGTTCTGCCATGCCTGCTGGGCACTGCTGCTTCTTCTGCTGGGTCCTTTACTCTCTTCTGGCCCTCACTGTTCCTGACACATTGGAGTTCTTGTGTGCCAAATCCCACTCACTTTCCTGGAGTCCTTATTGGGTTGAACCCCCACTCAGCTGAAGCCTACCTGCTTTAGAGTGACCCTTAACACAGGTGAGACTGCTCTAGGATGGCCTGAGTCACAGTGTCTTGGAGAGTTTTTAGCAAAACAGACTCTTGTTTTCAATCCCAGGACCCTTCCTCTGAATAGGAGTCAGACATGATGAGGTCATTTTGGGAGTAGGATCAAGGTACAAGTTTAATTTTAAAAATGCTATAGTCAGAGTTACTGCTTTAGGTCTAAGGACTTAAGGTTTTATCTTCCTTCTGTGAGATGATCTCTCCCTGAAGGCTCCTGGCAGACCTGCCCTACTGGTTCAGAAGACTTAATATGCATAAATTTTACAAAGCAATACAGGAAACCGATCTAAGGGAATAGTTTCCTTCACCCCATCCCATCCCCAGTTGAAAGAAGAAGAAAAAAAAAAGACTTGAAAAGCCACAAAGAAGTATATAGATGCACTTAGTAGAAAGGCTACTATGTAAATGTTAGGAATTTTATTTCCCCTACAGAACAAAAACCATCTTTTCTTCCTGATAGTTCCACATACTTGTGTTTAATTGAGACAGCATGTTCTAATATGTAATTGGTTTCATGATTATTACCAAGGAGCTGGTGTTGTCCAAGTTCTGCTATTGACTCCATAGTCTTCAACAAATCTTTTTAGTTCTTTAGTATTATGACAAATAATTCCAAAAAGAAAGTGCATGATATAGATTGCACTCCAAATGTTTTATTAAAGTCTTGCATAGTCACCTGCATTAGAATCACCTTGGGGAGCACCTTTAAAATACTGATTTCTGGGGCTGACCTAAGACTCATGAACTGGAAGTGGGCTCTAGAAGTAACAAGTTCCTGTAGGTGATTATGATACACACTGAAGCATGAGGATGACTGATGTATACAGTACGCTTTATTAAAAATATGAACCCTAAAATAGAAGACAATAGGATGAATTTTATTGAAATTCAGAAATTAGAGGTCTATAATGGTGTTTATCTTTTTAACTACAAACTATAAAAAGATTGACAGATATATACATAAAATTTACAAGATTCCCTTTAATAAATATTAAAAAACAAGAGTGGAAATGTAATTTTAAATGCATTTTTCTTGACTGAACACTGTGTTTGGCCATGCATTCACTCATTCCAAAAAGAGTAAAATATATTCAAGTTCCCTTTTTGTGATCTGCACACAAAAAGGTGAGCCAGTCCTTTGCCTTTTGGCTTTGTTTTCATTTTTTCATTGTGTGATGTCTTTTGGGGGGATCTTCATGTCTCCAGACTGTTCTACAAGGTTCCAGCAGCTGGATGGATGGTAGTTGGGCTGGACTCTGGTTGGAGTGAGATGAACTTCCCGGGCCTCACTGTACCAGTTTTACAAAACAGGATGAATCCATTCTGGTAGTCAGAGGGTTTGTGCTCAGGTATGATGTGGAAGGGCTCACCCAAGTCATTCCTCCTGGAGGTGGCTCTGACTATGGTTTCTCTGTTCCAGGCTGCAGCAGGAACAGACTCTTAAGCTGATGGAGGACAACAGCTGTTCTCATTGCAGATCAGAGCACTTTGCACTTACTTCCTTCTCCCTTTCTCTTTTTAAGGAACTTTGTGTATGGGATGAGATAAAGCTCCCAAAATTCCTAACTGGAAACAAAGGTTTGTGATAGTCTTTGGCTAAGAAATTCTCTGGACTGGGTTTGACCAGGTAACTTGGAGATAAGTCTCAGACTGACTCTTCTCTGAGAGTCCAGTGAAGTAGCTCCCAAAACAATTGGAGTGAAAATGGGGACAGATCTCAGGCAAGACCTCCCTCATCCCCCTACTACTCAGCTTGCTCAGACTCCCAGAAGCGTGTCTGTTGTGTCTGGACCTGTTGGTGTGGTTCTGCAGTAACTCTGTGTGCTGGTACAGTCCTTCTGATGTCTATATCAGCCCTCACTCAGGGGTATAGGAAACACCAGGTAAAGGAAGCTTACAAAAGCATGTGGTCCCACAGTTCAGGAAAAAAAATGGGTGTCACCTCATGTTTGAACAACATCCGTGCACTGCAGGCTTCATCCACAACTTGAGGGCCAGAGGAGTTAAGCCATGAGTTCGTATGAAGATGCATTTGAAGACATTGATGGTGGAGGAAGCAATTGTTACTCTTGCTCTGAGGTCTGTCATCTGAGGAATTATTACCACTTTTTTATATCCTAAAAGACTTGTTGGGCAATAAGGTGAATATAAAATTCAAGTTCTTGGGTTTAGGAAGGCAAAGTGGTTAAGTGTATGGCCTTAGAGCCAGAATAAAATCGGGTTCAAATCTGGGCTCTTCCCCTTATAGCATGTAACATTGCATTAATCACTTATCATTTTTTCTTGGAGGACACCTACTATCTTTGAGACTAGATCATTCATGGGCTCCCTGGAAATGGAATTCTTGGATCAAAGAGAAAATTTCCTCTCCGGCACCATCACTGCATCATCATCATCATCATCATCATCATCAATGTCATCATCATCATCAAGGGATGGTATTGAGTGAATACTCAATAATACTCAATGGATTCCTGTTGGGCACAGGACACATACTGTGTAATTTGAATTTCATATACATTTCCAGCATTTATGCACTCTGGTGGCAATTTGTGAATTGTATAACAAGAAAAATTCCCTTTACATTCCATTTTATTTAGTTACCTGCCTTAAAATTTGAAATCATGAGGAAAATATTACTTCCATGAATTAAGGTGTTTCGGACCATCATACTGTTTCATGGAAAAGGCAGCTGCAACACACACACACACGATAAAGAGAAATATCAAAATATTTCTAAATGGTATTATTATGGGAAATTTTTAGTTTCCTCTTTATTCTTTTCTGTATTTCTAGTTTTAAGTGTTTCAATCAGCATATAGAATTTTTATAATTAGAAAAGGATCATAGAAGTGAAAGTAGTATAATTCTGCTTCTTCTATCTCTTTGGCTGAGATAGGGCCTGATAACTCTTCCAGTTCTTTGCGTTCTGTTCCATCTTACTTCTGAGAAGAACCTGTTATGAGTATCAGGATAATGATATTGAGGGTAATGGCTGAGAAGCTTCCCCTCTCTATGCCACCTCAGAGCCACTCTCCCTTGCGTGAAATGCTGAACTTCTGTCTTTGGTCACAAGGTGGCATTTCATAACTATTTTCTAAATATTCTACTGCAAAGTGATATTAATTTTTCAAAAATAAAATATTAATAAACATAATTTTCAAAGAACACTATTAAACTGATTCCTAATTCTGCTTTAAAAAATACAAAGATATAGAAAAATACAGGTAGGGTATACCCTCAGTTATATTTGCCAGAGCTTCCAAATTTACATTTCATTAATTTATTCATTCAACAAATATCTACTGAATGCCTACTGTGTATCAGACTATGCTAGCCAAAATTAGTTTATCCAACTCCAGACATTTCTCCTGAGACTCTATATTCAACTTCCTTAATACTGGTCACATGGACTAAGATAAACGTTAGCCAACAATATCGCATAACTTTGTATGGACACATACTCATCATTTAGCCAGTTCATCCCTTAATCCTGGAGGCTCACCATGTAAAGTGGAGGCAGTATGAAAAAACTGGGAAAGCATAGGTTTAGAGTCAGAAAAACTTTCGTTGAAATGGACACTCTCTTATTTCAGAACACTTTAATTGATCAAAAGGATTCTTAGTAACCTAGGAAGTGGATTAATAATATAAGGTTTCAAATACAAGACATAACTAGGGGCATCTGGGTGGCTCATTTGGTTTGGCATCCGAGTTCGGCTCAGGTCATGTTCTCACAGTTAGTGGGTTCCAGCCCCACATTGGGCTCTGTGCTGAGAGCTTAGAGCCTGGAACCTGCTTCAGATTCTGTGTCTCCCTCTCTCACTGCCCCTCCCCAGCTCTTGTTCTGTCTCTCTCTCAAAAATAAATAAAAATATTTTTAAAAAGACATACTTATAAATCTAGGGTTGAAAGTCAGAGTCTACATTACACATTTGACAACCATTGATGTAGATGATTTCCATGGTCTGCTTCCTTTCCTTCCATTGTTTATTCAGCTCCTGCTAAGTGCGCTGGCTGTTGGCTAGGTACTGAGACAGTGAACAAAAGAAAGTTACTGCCTTTATGATGCATATATTCAGATAGACACTCTTTTAAAAATTTTTTGAAGTAAATTTACATACAGTGAAATGCACAGATCTTTATAAGTTTATCTCTGTATAAGTGTATACAATTGTGTGTAAAATAGGACATTTCTATTACTCCAAAAAGTTTCCTGTCCTTTTCCATAGTGTGACTATGCTACAATTTGTTTATCTACTCAGATATTTTGGACATTTGAGTTGTTTCCATTTTTTGTCTATTATAAATATAGCTGCTATGAACACTCTTGCATAAGTTTTTGTGAATATGTGTTCTTATTTCTCTTGGATAAATATCTAGTAGTAGAGTTGCTGGGCATAGAAAGAGCAACTGTTTGATTTTGTATGAAATTGTGAACAGTTTTCCAAGTTGGTTGTACATTTTGTATGCATACAAACAATGCATGAGAATTTCAGTTGCTCCACATTTTCACCAAATATCAATGCCATGAAAGAAAGAAGGTGAGAGAACTACTCTAGATTAAAAGAGATTAAAAGACATAACAACTAAATATAATGTTTGAATAAGGATGGTAGATAAGAATGCTAAATTTCCTGCAGCGATCATTCTATTGTGTTTATTTAGGAGACTGTCCTTATTGTTAGGAGATAAAATGCTGAAGTATTATGATGTCTGTGATTAGCTTTAAAACAGTTCAACATAAAGAAAGAGAAAATAAATATATAGCACAAGAGAGAAAGCAATTGACAAAATATTAATTGGTGAATCGAATCCAGATGAAGGGATTAAGAGTATAAGGTCATTCACTTTATTATTCTTGAAATATTTTGGAGTTGTTAACTTTTTTAAAATAAAAGGTTAGTGGTAATGGAGAGCGGTGGGGGCGGGGGCAGCATAGATATCTGGTCAGCTCTCCAGAAGAAAAGGTGGCTAATGAGAATCTAGAGTCAAGACTGACAAATTTGGTTACCCGTAAACATAAGGTGATAGATTATGCAAACAAATTTAGAGGAACACAAAGACAGGGGAAACTGCCTGAACTCTGCTTGTGGCAATAGTTTAAGAAATCGTTACATAGGCCAAGTTGTTGGGGAAGCCCATCACATGTCATCAATACTTTTTTGTAAAAGTTAAAATAGCAGGGCACCTAGGTGGCTCAGTTGGTCGAGCTCCTGACTCTTGATTTTGGCTCACGTCATGTCATGACCCCAGGGTTGTGGGATCAAGCCCAAGTCAGGGGTGGGTGGGGTAGGGCTCAGCATGTAGCATGTTTAAGATTCTCTCTCTCTCTCTCTGTCTCAAGTAAAAAAAAAATAGGGGTTCCTGGGTGGCTCAGTTGGTTGATCATTGGACTTCGGCTCAGGTCATGATCTTGTGATTCACAAGTAGGGCACTGTGCTGACAGCTCAGAGCCTGGAGCCTGCTTCAGATTCTGTGTCTCCCTCTCTCTCTTCCCCTTCCCTGCTTGCTCTCTGTCTCTATTTCTCTCAAAAATAAATACACATTAAAAATCAATTAATTAAATTAAATTAAACAATAGCAATATCTACACACCATGGATATGATTAGATTCTTGTGGGAGGAAGAGTGGAGCTTGAGAATATCTAAGTATCCAATTAAAGGAAATAACTTTAGGGGGTTAAGACAAAAAGAATATAGTTTAATAAGAAGAATTGAATATATTGCATGAGATCTTGATGTGAAAAGATTATGTGAACTGTTTTGCCAGCAGGGAGTCACTGAGACCAAGGTTGGTCCTGTCCCATTCAACCACCATCCAGTACAGGATGAAAACAGTGGTCAGAAGTCCTAGAGCTAGTGTTCAGAGTGGGGAAGAAATACAGCAATGGTAGGAATGGAGTAACAAGGGGTGTGACTATGTAGCAAGGATGGGAGTAAAGCAAATGAATCCAAAATAAGAGTAACATAACCTGTATTTACACCAGAGCCAAAGGTGAAACTGGACTCAGACTAGAAATATATCAGGGCTATAGTATAGTAGTGTACATAAAATTGCCATCAAAGAACCACATTTTATACTAATGTTCTACACATTCCACAAATGGAGTTCATCTCCAATAACAGCTAAAAACTGATATGAAAATATATAAAAATTGTTTTCTACTTGTCAGTTTCTTCTTTTCTTTGAGAATTCTGTAAAAGTAGAATGATTATTTCCCAAAGTTATGCTAACTTCAGAGAGCTGTTTTAAGGATTATTGAATGAGATTCTGGAATCATCTTTTTTTTTTGTAAGTTTATTTATTTATTTTGAAAAAAAAAAAGAGAGTGCATGCCTGAGTGATTGGGGGAGGGGAAGAGAACTTTCCCGACCTGGGAAAAGAAGTAAACGTTGAAATACAAGAGGCTCAGAGGACCCCCCTCAGACGTAATCTGAATCGACCTTCTGCAAGGCATATCATAGTAAAAATGGAAAAAATATAAGGACAAAGAGAAACATTTGAAGGCAGCTAGGGAGAAAAGGACCCTAAAATACAAAGGCAAACCTATCAGAGTGGTGACAGACCTATCTACGGAAACTTGGCAGGCCAGAAGGGAATGGCAGGAGATCTTCAATGTGATGAACAGAAAAAATATGCAGCCAAGAATCCTCTACCCAGCAAGCCTGTTATTCAAAATAGAAGGAGAGATAAAAACCTCTCCAACTAAACACAAATTGAAAGAATTTGTCACCACCAAGCCAGCCCTACAAGAAATCCTGAGGGGGACGCTCTGAAGGAAAGGTTGTAAGAAACAAAGATACCAGAGACACCACCACAAGCAAGAACTCCACAAAGGACACGAAGACTCTAAACCCACATATCTCAATAATAACACTGAATGTAAATGGGGTGAATGCTCCAATCAAAAGACATAGGGAAGTAGAATGGATAAAAAAACAAAATCCATCTATATGCTGTCTACAAGAAACTCATTTTAGACTGGAAGATACCTTCATATTAAAAGTAAGGGGATGGAGAAATATATATCATGCTACTGGAAATCAAAAGAAGGCTGGAGTAGCTATACTTATATCAGACAAATCGGACTTTATTTATTTTTTTAAATGTTTTTATTTATTTCTAGAAGAGAGAGAGAGACAGTGTGAGCAGGGGAGGGTCAGAGAGAGAGGGAGTCACAGACTGAAACAGGCTCCGGGCTCTGAGCTGGCAGTGAGCACAGAGCCCGACGCGGGGCTCGAACCCATGAACCGCGAGATCATGACCTAAGCGAAAGTCGGACGCTTAACTGACTAAGCCACCCAGGCGCCCCAGACAAATTGGACTTTAAATTAAAGACAATAACAAGAAATGAAGAAGGGCATTAGATAATAGTTACAGGGTCTATACATCAGGAAGAACTAACAATCATAAATGTCTATGCACTGAATATGGGAGCTACTAAATATATAAAACAATTAATCACAAAGAGAAACAAGCTCATGGATAAGAATGTGATAAAGCAGGGGACTTCAGTACTCCACTTACAGCAATGGATAGGTCAACCAGACAGAAAATCACTGAAGAAATAATGGACTTGAGAGACACTTTGGACCAGATGGATCTGACAGATATATTTAGAACTTTACATCCTGAGGCCAAGGAATTCACTTTCTTTTCAAGTGCACATGGCATATTCTCCAAGATAGATCACATACTGGGACATAAAGCAGCCCTCAATAAATATAAAAGAATTGAGATCATACCATGCACACTGTCAGATGATAATGCTTTAAAACTTGAGATCAGTCACAGGAAGAAGCCTGGAAAACCCCCAAAAACATGGAGGTTAAAGACCACCCTACTAAAGAATGAATGGGCCAATCAGACAACTAGGGATGAAATTTAAAAAATATATATATATGGAAACAAGCGAAAATGAAAACACAACAATCCAAAATCAATGGAATGCTGCAAAGGCAGTCTTAAGAGGAAAGTACATTGCACTCCAGGCCTATTTCAAGAAATTAGAAAAAGCGCAGGTCCAAAATCTAACAGCTCGCCTAAAGGAACTAGAGGCAGAGCAACAAGAACGCCCTAAACCAAGTAGAAGAAGAGAAAGAGTAAAAATCAGAGCAGAAATAAACAACATAGAGACCAAAGAAATAATTGAACAGATCCATGAAACCAAGAGTTGGCTTTTTGAAAAAATAAACAAAATTGACAAACCTCTAGCCAGGCTTCTCAAAAGAAAAGAGAGAGCACCCAAATAGACAAAATCATGAATGAAAAAGGAATTATTACAACCAACCCCTCAGAAATACAGGAATTATCAGGGAATACTATGAAAAACTATATGCCAACAAATTGGATCACTTAGAAGAAATGGACAAATTCGTAAACGCACACCCACTACCAAAATTCACACAGGAAGAGGTAGGAAGTGAGGAAATTGAATCAGTGATCAAAAATCTCCCAAAAAATAAGAGCCCAGGACCAGATGGCTTCCCCGGAAAATTCTGCCAGACGTTTAAAACAGAATTAATACCAATTCTTCTCAAGCTATTACAAAAAATAGAAATCAAAGGAAAACTCTCGGATTCATTTTATGAAGCCAGCATCACTCTGATTCCCAAGCCAGACAGAGACCCAGCAAAAAAAGAGAACTACAGGCCAATATCCTTGATGAATACGGATGCAAAAATTCTCAACAAAATACTTGCAAATTGAATTCAACAGCACATAAAAAGAATGATTCACCAAGATCTAGTGGGATTCATTCCTGGGGTACAGGGCTGGTTCAACATTCGCAAATCAATCAATGTGATCCATCACATAAATAAAAGAAAAGATAAAAACCATATTATCCTGTTGATAGATGCAGAAAAAACATTTGACAAAATACAGCATCGCTTCTTAATAGACTCCAGAGAAAGTCGGGATAGAAGGAACCTACTTAGACATCATCAAAGCTATCTATGGGAAGCCTTCAGCTAACATCATCCTCAACAGGGAAAAACTGAGAGCTTTCCCCCTGAGATCAGGAACACGACAGGGATGTCTATTCTCACCACTGTTGTTTAACATAGTGCTGGAAGTCCTAGCATCAGCTATCAGACAACAAAAGGAAACCAAAGGCATCAGAATTGGCAAAGAAGAAGCCAAACTTTCACTCTTCGTAGGTGGCATGATACTCTACATAGAAAACCCGACAGACTCCACCAGAAGCCTACTAGATCCTATCCAAGATTTCAGCCAAGTTGCAGGGTACAAAATCAACGTACAGAAATCGGTTGCATTTTCATACACCCACAATGAAGCAACAGAAAGAGAAATCAAGAAACTGATCCCATTCACAATTGCACAAAAAAGACATAAAATACCTCGGAATAAACCTAACCAAGGATATAAGAGATCTGTAGGATGAAAACTATAGAAAACTTATGAAGGAAATTGAAGAAGACACAAAGAAATGGAAAAACATTCCATGCTCATGGATAAGAAGAATAAATATAGTTAACATGTCATTACTACCCAAAGCTATCTACACATTCAATGCAATTCCAATCAAAATTGCACCAGCATACTTCTCAAAACTAGAACAAACTATCCTAAAATTTGTATGGAACCACAAAAGACCCCGAAAAGACAAAGTAATACTGAAAAATAAAACCAAAATGGGAGGTATCACCATCCCAGACTTTAGCCTCTACTACAAAGCTGTCATCATCAAGACAGTATGGTATTGGCACAAAAACAGACACATAGACCAAAGGAACAGAATAGAGAACTCAGAAGTGGACCCAAAAGTGTACAGGCAACTAATCATTGACAAAGCAGGAAAAAGTATCCAATGGAAAAAACACAGCCTCTTTAATAGATGGTGCTGAGAACACTGAACAGCAACATACAGAAGAATGAAACTAGATCATTTTCTCACACCATACACAAAAATAAACTCAAAACGGATAAAGGACCTGAATGTGAGACAGGAAACCATCAAAACACTAGAGGAGAAAGCAGGAAGTAGCCTCATTGACCTCCACCGTAGCAATTTCTTACTTGACACATCCCCTAAAGCAAAAGAATCAAGAGCAAAAATGAACTATTGGGACCTCATCAAGATTAAAAATTCCTGCATGGCAAAGGAAACAATCCATAAAACTAATAGGCAACCAACGGAATGGGAAAAGAGAGTTGCAAGTGACATATCATATAAAGGGTTAATATCCAAAATCTATAAGGAACTCACCAAACTCCACCCCTGAAAAACAGACAACCCAGGGAAGAAATGGGCAGAAGATATGAACAGACACTTCTCCAAAGAGGACATCCAGATGGCCAACAGACACACGAAACAATGCTCAGCATCCCTTCTCACCAGGAAAATACAAATCAACACCACACTGAGATACCACCTCATGCCAGTCAGAGTGGCTAAAGTGAGCAAATCAGAGGACTCTAGATGCTGGATGTGGAGAAACGGGCACTCTCCTACACTGTTGGTGGGAATGTAAACTAGTGCAGCCCCTCTGGAAAAGGTGTGGAGGTTCCTCAAAAAAATTAACACTAGAACTCCCCTATGACCCAGCAAAAGCACTGCTAGGAATTTACCCAAGGGATAAAGGAGTGCTGATGCCTAGGAGCACATGTACCCCAATGTTCATAGCAGCACTCTCCACAATAGCCAAAACATGGAAAGAGCCTAAGTGTCCATCCACGGACGAATGGGTCAAGAAGATGTGGTTTATCTATACCATGGAATACTACATGGCAATGAGAAACTGTGAAATCTGGCCATGGGTAGCAACATGGATGGACCCTGAAGGTATTATACTGAGCAAAACAAGTCAGGCAGAGAAGGACAAATACCATATGTTTGCACATATAGGAGGATTAGGAGGAATTTAACGGAGGACCATGGGAGAGAAGAAGGGGGGAAATAGTGGGGGAGAGGGAGAGAGGCAAACCATGAGAGACTTTTGAATGCTGAGAACAAACTGAGGAGTGATGGGAGTGGGAGGGAGGAGCGGTGATGGGCATGGAGTAGGGCATTGTGGGGATGAGCACTGGGTGTTATATGGAAACTAATTTGACAATAAACTATTTGTAAAAAAAAAATTCAGGTATTTACACAGAGGTTAATTATAGTTTCAATGATAATGATAAACTCCCTTTACATATTATCATAAACTTGAACTGATTTTTAAATCCCTTGCTTCTTTTTGTGGCTCCGGGGTTGCTCAGTTTGTCACATAGTCCCTCTCCATCCTCCATCCTCCAAAGAAAGATGAGGTAATCTACTTAGTAAGACCCTCTGCCTTTACCCCTAAAGGGAGGTGATGTTGTCTGAAACAATCCTTTCTTTTGCTAATAACTTCCTTGTCCCACTTTCCTGCTTAATAAAGCCAATTTTATCTTCATATTTATTAGGTTCAATTTTGTTTTTTAACACAGGTCAGAAGACTTACCTGCTATGTTAATTATAGAGTGGCACAGGATTTAAGCTCAAGCTAAAAGATTATATTCCTTACTCTATCACACACAATATGTATCTTACAGATCAATCTATAAAGCGAAGTACGGTGTAAAGCATCATTATTTCCCATATATTATGCCCAGTTAAAACAAAAACATATTTTTTTATTATAGTCTACTAAGTATTTAGTGCCTAATAAGGTACATTACTACCGATATAATACAAATATTAAGCAAATACCCCATCACGGCAGAAACATACCACTTTCTATCTTGGGATGAACTTTTTAAAAGAAACTTTCCTTTGATATTTGGCTCCTGTTCTTGTTATGCGACTGAACATATGCTTGGAAACTTTCTTCTTACAAAAACATGTGAAAAGGTAGTAAGTACACAATGCCATTTTATTGGTTCTCAGGTCTGTCCTCATTAAGTTCTCATGAACCAAGTGCTTCATATTTGTAACCTTCAATCTATTTCTTCTATTTTGGGATCCATTATGACCCTCATGCCTACAGCAGTGGTTCCCAAACCTTAGCGCACTCATAATCAACTGTTAGACTTGGAAACACAAATGGTTGTGCCCCACCCCCAGAATTTTGATTCATTTGGGCTGGAATAAGGCGGGAGCATCTGCACTTCTAACAAGTTCTTAGGTGATACTGCTAGTCTGACAGCCACACTCAAGAACTACTGGCCTTAGGTGGCCCAGTCGACTGAGCATCTGACTCTTGATTTTCACTCAGGTCATGATCCTGACGTCATGGGATCAAACCCCATGTCTGGCTGAGTGTGGAGCTTGCTTCAGATTCTCTCTCTCTCCCTCTGCCCCTTGCCCTTGCTCATGCATGCATGTTCTCTCTCTTAAAAAAAAAAAAACAAAAAAACAAAAAAAACCTATCACCCTTAAATAGTAATTGGTAGGCACTCAATAAATTTCTTGAATAAATGAATGTTTTTTTAATGTTTGTTTTTTTCAAAATTTTTAACGTTTATTTATTATTGTTGAGAGACAGAGACGGAGCACAAGTGGGGGAGTGGCAGAGGGAGAGGGAGACACAGAATCTAAAGCAGGGTCCAGGCTCTGAGCCGTCAGCACAGAGCCTGTCACAGGGCTCAAATCCAAGAACCATGAGATCATGACCTGAGCCAAAGTCAGACGCCTAAGCAACTGAGCCACCCAGGCACCCCTTGCTTATTTATTTTTTTGAAAGAGAGCTAATGAGTGAAGGGGCGGAAAGAGAGAGAGAGAGGGAGAGAGAGAGAGAATCTGAAACAGGCTCTGCACTGACAGCAGAAAGCCCAATGTGGGGCTTGAACCCAAGAACCATGAGATCACAACCTGAGCCGAAGTCGGATGCTTAGCCTACTGAGCCTCTCAGTTGCCCCCAAGTGAATCTTAACAATAACCATTTGAAATATATCAGAATTACTTTTTACAAATAGGATACCTGAGGGACAAAAAAGTTAAGTGAATTGTGTGTAGGGGCCAAGGATTGGCTCCCTCAAAATTTGCCACTTCAGTATATTGATTATTTTACATTAGATTTTATTTTTAAATAATCTCTATACCCAGTATGGGGCTTGCTTGAACTTACAATCCTGAGATCAAGAGTCACATGCTCTACCAAGTGAGCCAGCCATGTTCCCCTGCATATTGATTACTTTAAATAAAAGTTACTAAAGAGATGGCCTATGTAGGAAGTCTCAGACCTTCCTCTGTCCACCCTGAAATCAGGAAATAAATATCCCTTGTGAAAGGTGTTCTCCCTGTACCAGGAGGCAAGGAGACATATTTATCACCAGAGATGAGAAATTTAAAACTGAGAAGAAGGCTGTATAAACAACCCTTGTTACTTTTTACTAATTAACTACCTGAGCCCAAATTCTGTTTAGAATCCCTTACTAATTGAAGTTCCCAAAGTTTTCTTTTTCTTGTCCATTCCTCACAGATTATTTGTCTAAAAGGTATAAAAACTGCTTGCCTTGGTAATTTCTTTAGGTGACAATTTCATTATTAGGGTTCTGTGCACACATAATGAAACTTTGTGTTTTTTTCATGTTTATTTGTCTTATGTAAATTTAACTCTTAGTCCACCTGGAAAAACTTGACAGGTAGAGAAGAATTTTTCCTTACCCTTTGTGTGCAAGGTAAGAGTTTAATCCAGTTTGCCTAAATTTAAAGTCATGGTTTTTAACAGCTATGTCATGTTGTATCTTCAGGGCCAATTCAATGGCTTTCACCTTAGAATATTAGAAAAGTTGTTATGACCCCCAGTGTTGGAATGTTTTTACTATTAATATGTTCAATTATTTTCTTTTATTTTTCTGCTATGTTCATGTATTACTGTAATCAGAAAATTCCATGAAGATTATTATCAATGCCTTAAAACAATATAACATTATAAAGCATATTAAAATACAAATAATGCAATGCAATATTTACAACATGTATTACAGATTTGGAATTAGCCTTAATATTTGAGTAGCTTTTATAACTCAATAGCAAAATGGACTGCCAACCAACAAAGGACAAAAATGGTAGCTGCAAAATAAAATATATATCCTTATTTGCAGTCTTAGGTATTGCAATCCAGGAAACACAAATATGACCAAAATCAAAAGCATTCTCCAGAGAGACAAAGAAGGTTAGAGTTTTTAAAGAAGAATGAGGGGATTTATATAAGTTGTTTTGAAGAAAATGCAATTGGTGCTGGTATTGCTACAGTTACACTAATCTATGTATGATTGGTTGCTAGGGCTATTGTTAGGCAGAAAGTCCACTTATGTCCATTTTAACATATAGGAGATGCCTTGTCTTTTAGATGAGTTGAGAAAAATTCTGAGAATTTGAGACAGAAGATGTGCATAAGCCCCACCTCCTGAATATCTTCCCGGCTGGCCCCATTTTAAAATATTCTCTTAGCAATGGTGACTCCATCTTATTATTTTCACTGTCAGAACTAAGAATATGAATGGGAAATTTACAGTAAGGGAAACATAAAGGGCAAATAAACAAACAGAAACTCAATAGTGAAAGAAATACAAATGAAAACAAAATAAACCCTTCCTTTTCCTATAAAATCAGAAAAGATTAGAAAGACTGATAAGATTCTGTGTTTGGGTGTCAGTAAATAGGACTAGCACATGTTGGTGGGAATAATGTATAAGCACAATTTTTATAAACGGGAGGTTTGTTTATGAATGCCAATTAGAACAATAATGATAATACTAAAACTTGAAAGCAACACAAATACGCATGAGTAGAGGATTGGCTCAATTTATTATTAGACACATATTGAAAGAAATAGTATACAGCAAATAAAAAAAATAGAGAGAAGCCTCATTAAATGTAAATCGAATACAAGCTTTTATCTTACTTTTTTCATAAGATCTCACGAGAATTAAGTAAACTGATAACAACATTAAAAAACTTTTTATTTTGGAATATTTTGCAGAAGAGTTACAAAGATGGTAAAGACAGAGTTCCTGTATACTCTTAATCCAGATTCCCATAATATTAACATATTTCGTCTATTAAAATTAAGAAATGAACAGTCAACACTATTAACTAAACTAGACATTTTATACAAATTTTCTTGGATTATCCTGGTTGGTGCAAAATAATCACAGCATAGAGCCTTCTCCAGCTGGTGGCAGAAGAGGAAGGCAGAAAAGAAAAGGAGAGGAGAAAGTTAGGGATATTCAAAGCATGAGATAGATTTAATTTATCATTGCTGGTTTTGTAAATGGTGGTGGCCAGAAGTGAAGGGATATAGGGAGTCTCTAGAAGCTGAAAACAACCTGCAACTGACAAGAAGCAAGAAAACAGAGACCTCAGTCCTACATCTGTATGGAACTGAATTGTGCTAACAACTTGAATGAGCCTGAAAGCACGTTCTTTCTCAGTGTCTCCAGATAAAAGCCCAAGATGGTTGGCCCTCTATTTCTGCTGGTTTTTTGTTTTATTTTTGTGAGACTGTAAGCAAAGAACCCACTTGCGTCCATCTGGACTTTTGTTTTAAGCCACTAACTTGGTGGTTGTTATGTAGCAATAGAAAATGAATACACTGACATTTGTTTTTAAATCACATCCTTACTTTCTGGTATATAAGATGTTCCAGGTTAATCTTGTATTTTCCCTGCTCTGGCCCTAGGATCAGCTATTTCTCTAAGGAGTCCTGATTCCTTTTATTAGAAAATGGTATTTAGAGACCAAGTTCTTGGCCCTGCATGTGTTCATTGTTAAGGGAGAAACATTATGTCTAGGCTCTCTTAGTGGACAGAGCTAGTAAATATATCTACACTACTCTATGTACACACAAACACACACACACACATTAATATTGATATCTTTAACTCTAAAACTTTTCTTCTGTGCAACTTCTTTCTCTGGCAGTGAGAAACTTGGCTCCCATTATCTATATTAACTTATTTGTTCAACTCTCATAGGCATGCAATGTACTGCTATACATGTAATAAATTGCTATATCATATTCTTTGAGTAACAAATATACCCACTAGAGTATAGTTCGTTTTGTCTTTAGCTTTGCAGTAGCCAGTCAAAACACTGTTTTCCAAAGTTACTTAGATCAGCTCCATTATTTTCATCATCTTTAAGTGCAGTGATGGAATACATTTTGCTATGGTCTGAATTTTTGTGTCCCCATCACCACCAAATTTATATGTTGAAATCCTAATGCCCAGTTTGATGTTATTAGGAAGTAGGGCCTTCGAGAGGTGCTTAGATCATGAGGGTGGAACACTCATGAATGGGATTTGTGTTCTTATAAAAGAGACTTCAGGGAGCTCCCTAGTACCTTCCACCATGAGAGGACACACTGAGAAATCAGCAGTCTGCAACCCAGGAAATAGCCTTCGTCAGAACCTGAAGATGCTGGCACGTTGGTTCAAGCCTCTAGAAAGGTGAAAAATAAATTTCTGTCCTTTATAAGCTACCCAGTCTGTAGTATTTTATTATAATAGCTCAAATGGACTAAGACACATTTATAATACAGTTAAATGCATTTGTTAGTGTGTATTCCATCCTAGTTTCTTCTTATAGTCTGGTTGATTTTAAAATTTTCCCATATATATATCAAGGCTTCTCAATTTTGGCATTATTGACATTTTAGTCTTGATCATTCTTTGTTTGGATAACTGTCCTGTGAATTGTTGGGTGTTTATCAGTATTCCTGATCTCTACCCACTGGATGGCAGTAGCACCCACCACCACAGTGTGGGAATGAAAAATGTCTTCAGACATTGCTAAATAACCCCTGGTGGGCAAGATTGCTTCCAGTTGAAAACTATTGGCATAGGGAAAGAGTCATCTTTGGTGGCAGTGTATGTTCCATGGGTTTTAACATGTACATTAACTACAACAGTAACATATAAAAGAGTTACCACCCTAAAACTTCTCTTGTGCAGACTCTGTTGTCAGTCACCTCCATCAACCTCAACCCCTGGGAGCCACTGAACTGATTCTGATTCTGTAGTTTTGCCTTTTCCAGAATGTTATATAACTGTGATCATATTATATGTAGCCTTTTTTAAACTAGATGTTTATTTATGTTTGAAAGAAAGAGAGACAAAGAGAGAGAGAGAGTGAGATAATGGGGGAGGGGCAGAGAGAGGGAGGGAGAGGATCCCAAGCAGGCTCCAAGCTGTCAGCATGGAGCCGGATGCGGGGTTCGAACTCACAAACCACGAGATCATGACCTGAGCTGAAATCAAGAGTTGGACCTTAACCGACTGAGCCACCCAGGTATCCCCCATATGCAGCCATTAAGATCTGATTTTATTCACAAAACATAATGCTTCAAATTTATTAATAAAACAAGAGTTTGTTTCTTCTCATTGCTTAGTAGTATTCCATTTTATTAATGTACCAAGGTTTATTTATATATTCATTTGTTGAGGGACATCCAGATTGTTTTCAGATTTTGGTGACTATGAATAATACTATAATGAACATTTTGTGTACAGGTTTTTGTGTGAATGTACACTTGAAATTCACTTGGACAAATACATACAACTGAGATTCCTGGGTCATATGTAAGTGTACATATGATTAACTTTATATTAAACTTTGGGTATGTTTTCCAAAGTAACTGTATCATTTACATTTCCACAAGCAATGCATGAGAATTCCTCCTGTTAGACATCCTCACAAGTATTTGAAATTGTGGAGTTTTTTAAATTTTATCCATTCTAATAGGTGTACACTAGTATCTCATTGTGGATTTAACATGGACTTCTCTAATGGCTAACAATATCAAATATATTTTCACATGTGCTTAGGTACCATTTGGATATCTTTTTTTGTTAACTGTTTAGATATTTTGATAATTTCTTAATTGAGTTTTTTTTCTTTTGGTGAGCTTTTTTAAAATGTTCAGGATATATGTTTTATAAAATATGTAATCTAAAAATATTTTCTCCCAGTGTGGCTGTCTTTTTACTCTTTTAACAGGTCTTCTACAGAGTAAAAGATTTTCACTTTGTTAAAGTTCCATTTATCATTTTTTTCATTTATGGATGTCATACCTGAAAACTTTTCTTTTGTTGTCATACTTGAAAATTCATTGTCAAAGTCAAGATCACACAAATGTCTCTTATGCTTCCAGAATTTATATATTTTTGCTTTACATTTACATTTAATACATTTACATATCTGTTTCATTTTTAGTTAATTTTTCTGTAAGTTTTGAGGTATGTGTTAAATTTCATATATTTGGTCATGCATTTATAGTTGTCTTGGTTTTATTTCTTCTTTTTAAATGTCTGTTTCTCGGGATTTCTTACATAGACAATAATGTCATCCACAAATAGGGAAAATTTATTTTGTTTATCTATTTATTGAAGTATAGTTGACACAATGATACATGGTACAATTTTACTTTTACATTCCAAACTGTATGCCTTTTTTTTTCCTTTGGACTGGATAAGACTTCCATTATGACGTTGAAGGTGACTGATAAGAGTGGATATGCTTGCCTTGTTCTCAGACTTAGAGAAAATATTCAGTCCCTCACCACTAAATATGTTGCCTGGATGTTTTTCTAGAAGCCCTTTATAAGGCTGTGGAAGTTAACTTCTACTTATAGTTAATTGAGATTTTTTATAATTAATAGAGTATTTTGTCAAAAGACTTCTCTGCAGCTGTGGCTATGCTCAGACAGTTTTTCTTCTTTAGATTCTTAATGTGGTTAATTACTTTACTTTCAAATATTGAATTAGCTTTTCATTCTTGGAATAAACCCCAATTGAGAGAGAGAGAGAGAGAGAGAGAGAGAGAGAGAGAGAGATTTAATCTGGTAACATGACGGGTACTAGTCTTAATTTTCTTCATCTGTGCTACATTTCTCTGGTTTGGTTGTTGTAAAATGATTTGGGTCAAATTTCTTCCTCTTCTGTATTTGTTTTCTGTTTCTGCTATAAAGCATTACCACAAGTTTAGTATATTACTTTAAATATAAAGGTTTTATATTATCTAAGAATCATCTAGGTCAGAAGCCAAACAGGTCTCATTTGCCAAAAATAAAGACATTGGCAGAGCTGTATTCCTTTCTGGAGGCTCTAGGAAAACATATTTTTCTTTGCTCTAAAGAATTAAATTATTTTTTATACCTTCTATTTGTTTACTTATAATTTCAGTTTTAGTGTTTTTAAATTTATTTATTTATTTTGAGAGAGAAGAGACAGAATCTCAAGCAGGCTTCATGCCATCAGCACAGAGCCCCATGCGGGGCTTGAACTCATGAGCTGTGAGATCACGACCTGAAATGAGATCAAGAGTCGGATGCCTAACTGACTCAACCACTCAGGTGCCCTTGGTTTTAATTAGTTTTTTAAGAGTGACGATTCTTTTGAGCATTTGCTATAATAGCTGTTTTAAAGTGTATCAAATATTTACAGCATCTGTCATCTCATCATTAGTGCCTGTTGATCGCCTATTTCCATGCTTTTGAGAATTTCATTATTTCTTATATGCTGAGTAATTTTGGTTTGTATACTGTGCACTAAATATTAGTTTTATTATGTTATGGAAAGCCCAAATAACTGTACTATGCATTCTGTCTCTTTTTCACACCTGTGTTTAGTACTAAAGAGAGTTAAAATGTATGTATTCCATCTTACTTGAAACAAGAACTACACCGTATAAATTTTTATGTTTACTTTAATTTTTTCGCTTTTAAAGAAAAATCAAGAAGCTATGGAAAATTGTAAAGACAATGTAAAGAATTTTTTCCCTGAATTATCTGAAAGTAAGTTTCAGGTCTGATGCTCCATTCACCGTATGGTAGGCAGAATTTTAAGATGACCTTTATGACTTTCACCTCCTGGAGTTACTCCTACCATGATGTTACCATTATATGGCAAAAAGGAGATTATACACGTGGGCCTAATCTAATCACACAAGCCATTTATTTATTTATTTATTTATTTATTTATTTATTTATTTATGGGAGAGAGAGACAGAGAAAGAGGTTCCCAAGAAGGCTCCACACTCAGCTTGGATCTCCTGACCCTGAGATCATAACCTGAGCGAAAATCAACAGTGAGTCATTTAACCCACTGAGCCTCCATCCGACATGTGCCCCTAATCACTCCCTTTAAAAGAAGAAAGCTTTATATGTCCGGTAACAAGTTAAAGACATAGAAATTCAAAGCATGATAACACTTGGATGTATTACCATTGCTGGCTTTGAAAATGACAGGAACCAAGTGCAAGGATATCAGAGAAAGGAGCTGAGAGCAATGTCCTTTCAAAAGCCAGCAGGGAAAAGTCAGCAAGGATATGGGGACATCAATCCTACCACTTCAAGGAATTGAGTTCTGCTAACCACGGGAATGAAGTTAGAAAGGAATTCTTCCCCCTGATCTTCCAGATAAGAGGCTAGGACAGTCAACACCTTTATTTTATTCTCATGAGACCCTAAACAGGAAACTAGCCAAGTCCTCCCATACTATTGAGCTATAAAACAGAAAGTTAATAAAGAGGTGTTGTTTTAAGGTGTTTAATGAATGGCAATATGCTACAGCAGTAAAAAAATGAATATAACCGCAAACATCTTTTGTATACATTTCCCACAAAGACATTTTCCTACATAAACACAATACAAATAACAAAATCAGAAAACTAAAATTGATGATATACTACTACCATCTAAACTCAGGAATCAATAAATTTTTACCAGTTATTCAACAATATCTTTTATAGCAAAACATCATTCTAATTCAGAATCACCTGTTTCATTTTGCTTTCAGATCTCTTTTTTCCCCACAAATAGTTTATTGTCAAGTTGGTTTCCATGTAACACCCAGTGCTCATCCCCACAAGTGCCCTCCTCCATGCCCATCTCCTCCCTCCTCCCCACACCCATCAGTCCTCAGATTGTACTCAGCATTCAAGAGTCTCTCATGGTTTGCCTCTCTCTCTCCCCCCCACTATTTCCCCCCTTCGTCTCCCCCACAGTCATCCATTAAGTTCCTCCTAATCTTCTTATACGTGCAAACATATGGTATTTGTTCTTCTCTGCCTGACTTATTTCGCTCAGCATAACACCCTCAAGGTCCATCCATGTTGCTACACATGGCCAGATTTCATTCTTTCTCATTGCCATGTAGTATTCCATCAGATAGATAAACCACATCTTCTTGATCCATTTGTCCCTTGATGGACACTTAGGCTCTTTCCATGTTTTGGCTATTGTGGAAAGTGCAGCTATGAACATTGGAGTACAGTGCTCCTAAGCATCAGCACTCCTATATCCCTTGGGTAAATTCCTAGCAGTGCTTTTGCTGGTTCATAGGGGAGTTCTATTCTTAACTTTTTGAGGAACCTCCACACTGTTTTCCACACGGGCTGCACCAGTTTACATTCCCACCAACAGTGTAGGAGGGTGCCCGTTTCTCCACATCCTCGCCAGCATCTAGAGTTCCTCTGATTGGCTCATTTTAGCCACTCTGACTGGCGTGAGGTGGTATCTCAGTGTGGTTTTGATTTGTATTTCCCTGATGAGGAGGGATGCTGAGCATCGTTTCATGTGTCTGTGGGCCATCTGGATGTCCTCTTTGGAGAAGTGTCTGTTCATATCTTCTGCCCATTTCTTCACTGGGTTTTTTGTTTTTCGGGGTGGAGTTTGGTGAGTTCATTATAGATTTTGGATTATTAACCCTTTATCTGATATGTCATTTGCAACTATCTTTTCCCATTTCGTCGGTTGCTTATTAGTTTTATGGATTGTTTCCTTTGCCGTGCAGAAGCTTTTAATCTTGATGAGGTCCCAATAGTTTATTTTTGTTCTTGATTCTTTTGCTTTTGGGGATGTGTCAAGTAAGAAATTGCTGCGGTGGAGGTCAATGAGGCTACTTCCTGCTTTCTCCTCTAGGGTTTTTTTTTTTTAACGTTTTATTTATTTCTAGAAGAGAGAGAGACAGCATGAGCAGGGGAGGGTCAGAGAGAGAGGGAGTCACATACTGAAACAGGCTCCAGGCTCTGAGCTGGCAGTCAGCACAGAGCCCGACGCGGGGCCTGAACCCACGAACCGCGAGATCATGACCTAAGCAAAAGTCGGACGCTTCACCGACTAAGCCACCCAGGCGCCCCTCTCCTCTAGGGTTTTGATGGTTTCCTGTCTCACGTTCAGGTCCTTTACCCATTTTGAGTTTATTTTTGTGTATGGTGTGAGAAAATGATCTAGTTTCATTCTTCTGCATGTTGCTGTCCAGTGTTCTCAGCACCATCTATTAAAGAGGCTGTCTTTTTTCCATCGGATATTCTTTCCCGCTTTGTCAAAGATTAGTTGGCTGTACACTTTTGGGACCAATTCCCAGTTCTCAATTCTATTCCATTGGTCTACGTGTCTGTTTTTGTGCCAATACCATACTGACTTGATGATGACAGCTTTGTAGTAGAGGCTAAAGTCTGGGACGGTGATGCCTCCTGTTTTGGTTTTCTTCTTCAATATTACTTTGGCTATTCGGGGTCTTTTGGAGTTCCATACAAATTTTAGGATAGTTTGTTCTAGTTTTGAGAAGTATGCTGGTGCAATTTTGATTGGGGTTGTATTGAGCGAAATAAGCAGGCAGAAAAGGACAGATACCATATGTTTGCACGTATAGGAGAATTAAGAGGAACTTAATGGAAGACCATGGGGGAGAAGAAGGGAGGAAATAGTGGGAGAGAGGGAGAGAGGCAAACCATGAGAGACTCTTGAATGCTGAGAACAAACTAAGGACTGATGGGTGTAGGGGGGGAGAGGGGAGATGGGCATGGAGGAGGGCACTTGTGGGGATGAGCACTGGGTGTTATATGAAACCAACTTTACAATAAACTATTTAAAAAAATAAAAAGTAAATTAAAATGAAAATGTCTTGCAATTATGAAGAAAAGAAAATGGATATCCTCCCTTCAACAAAATTATGAGTTGTGAATGTTTTGAAATTTTTCTGTTTTGATTATATAAGAAGAAGTAGAAGTAATGATAAAACAGAACTCTCTCGGGATATAAGTGAGGAAGAAGTGAAAAATCAATACCTACGATGGATATATTCCAAGCTCAGGGATGAGAATTGATAAAGGAGTGAGCTGCATTCAAAGGAGGATGCCCTTTTTGAGTATACATACTTTCAAAGCTAGAGAAATGAGGAATAAAATTTTGGTTTTATATGTTTAAATTCTTGCTAAATTTTCAGATTTAGTTGT
The DNA here is from genome assembly GCA_017311185.1 of Proteles cristata cristata. Classification (NCBI taxonomy): domain Eukaryota; kingdom Metazoa; phylum Chordata; class Mammalia; order Carnivora; family Hyaenidae; genus Proteles; species Proteles cristata. The sequence goes on from JAESUZ010003998.1 coordinate 69,421, forward strand.
TATTCATTATCCCTTTAAATTTACTTCTGTGAATTATTCATAAAGTGATTTAATTAAAAAAGCATCAAATGGATATTTTGTACCAGAAGGTGATGAAGATTTTGTCCTGGAATTCTGAGGGTTAACATCCTAAACACTACTGAGTGGCTGAAATAACTCAGTATTTTTATCTTGTTTAATGGATGAGACTGGTGCAAAGGAAGAGACCTCTCCAAAGTTCCTTCATGATAGGACCTCTTGACTCTCATTTCAGTGTACTTTCTAGCCAAGTCAATATCACCCCTAGTGCTTCCTTGTCACCATCTGTGCCTCAAGATGGAAGTTTATAGACTTCTCTGTTGTTAATCTAGAAGTGAAAGTGAGACAACTGAAAATCTTAGAAATAGAAGGATAAAAGGAGACTTTCTTCCCCCTGAGACTCAACTAGAGGATCATTCAACTAAGTGGAAATGATGTAATGACATTCTTTCTCCAGGGCTCTATCATAATATTATATTATATCATAATAAATTGGCACAGAAAATCATGTGGGCGTGTAATGAATTTGTATGCATATTCTTTTATTCTGTTACATTTTCTTTTTCTTTTTTTTTTTTTTAAATTTTTTTTTTAATGTTTTATTTATTTCTAGAGAGAGAGACAGTGTGAGCAGGGGAGGGTCAGAGAGAGAGAGGGTGTCACAGACTGAAACAGGCTCCAGGCTCTGAGCTGGCAGTCAGCACAGAGCCCGACGCGGGGCTCGAACCCACGAACCGTGAGATCATGACCTAAGCGAAAGTCAGACGCTTAACCGACTAAGCCACCCAGGCGCCCCTTTGTTACATTTTCAAGTATTTCTTTTGATAGTAGAACTTTTCGTTTCATGTCCAGGACACCTCTTTTAAATAGAAGAGGCAAAGTTGAAAGGGAACTGGCAATTCCTAAAGTGCTTCACTAGGCTCCTAACACTGGTGCTTCAAAATGAGGAAGGCTTTATTATACTTCACTTACAGCAATGGACAGATCATCTAGAAAGAAAATCAGTAATGAAACAATGGCCCTAAATGATACACTGGACCAGATAGGTCTGACATATCTATCTAGAACTCTACATCCTAAAGCAGCATAATATACCTTTTTCTTGATACGCATGGAACATTCTCCAAGATAGATCACATACTGGGTCACAAAGCAGCCCTCAATAAATATAAAAGAACTGAAATCATATCATGCACACGTTCAGATCACAATGCTATAAAACTTGAAATCAACCGCAGGAAAAATTCTGGAAAACCTCCAAAAGAATGGAGGTTAAAGAACATCCTAGTAAAGAATGACTATGTCAACCAGGCAATTAGAAAACAAATTTAAAAAACATATGGAAACAAATGAAAACAAGAATGCAACAATCCAAAACCTTTGGAATGCAGCAAAGGCAATCGTAAGAAGAAAATACATTGCAATCCAGACCTATCTCAAGAAACAAGAAAAATCTCAAATACAAAATCCCACAGCACACCTAAAGGAACTAGAAGCAGAACAGCAAAGAAACGCCAAAAACAGCAGAAGAGAAATAATAAATATCAGAGCAGAAATAAACAATATAGAGTCCAAAAAATAGTAGAACAGATCAATGAAACTAAGAGCTGTTTTTTTTTTTTTTGAAAAAATAAACAAAATTGATAAACCTCTAGCCAGGGTTCTCAAAAAGAAAACAGAGAAGACCCAAATAGATTAATTCACGAATGAAAATTGATTTATTACAATCAATCCCTCAGAAATACAAGCAATTATCAGGGAATGCTATGAAAAATTATATGCCAGGAAACAGGACAACCTATAAGAAATGGACAAATTCCTAAACAGCTGCACACTACAAAAACTCAAACAGGAAGAAATAGAAAATTTGAAAAGACCCATAACTAGTGAAGAAATGGAATGACTTATCAAAAATCTCCCAACAAATAAGAGTTGCGGACCAGATGGCTTCCCTGAGGAATTCTAACAGACATTTAAAGCAGAGTTAATACCTATCATTTTCAAGCTGTTCCAAAAAATATAAATGGAAAGAAAACTTACAGACTCATTCTATGAAGCCAGCATTACCTTGATTCCCAAACCAGACAGAGACCCCACAGAAAAGGAGAATTATAGGCCAATATCTCTGATGACCATGCATGCAAAAATTCTCAACAAAATGCTAGCAAATCGAATTCAACATCAAATAAAAATAATTATTCACCATGATCAAGTGGGATTCATTCTTGGGTTGCAGGGCTGGTCCAATATTTGCAAATCAATCAATGTGATACATCACATTAATAAAAGAAAGGATAAGAATTATATGGTTCTGTCAATAGATGCAGAAAAAGCATTTGACAAAATACAGCATTCTTTCTTAATAAAAACCCTCAAGAAAGTTGGGATAGTAGGAACACATTTTAACATCATAAAATCCATTTTTATGAAAAACCCATAGTTAGTATCATCCTCAACAGGGAAAAACTGAGAGCTTTCCCCTGAGATTAGGAACACGACAGGGGTGTCCACTCTCACCACTGTTGTTTAATATAGTGCTGGCAGTCCTAGCATCAGCAATCAGAAAACCAACTGAAATAAATGGCATCAAAATTGGCAAAGAAGAAGTGAAACTTTTTGCTTTTCACAGGCAACATGATACTCGACAAGGAAAACCCAACAAACACCACCAAAAGTCTGCTAGAACTGATACAGAAATTCAGCAAAGTCGCAGGGTACACAATGTACAGAAATTAGTTGCATTTTTGTACACCAATAATGAGGCACCAGAAAGAGAATTAAAGAAACCAATCTCATTTATAATTGTACCAGGAACTATGAAATACCCAGGAATAAACCTAACCCAACATGTAAAAGCCCTGTATGCTGAAATGTACAGAAAGATTATGAAAAAATGGAAGGAGACACAAAGAAATGGAAAAGAATTCCATGCTCATGAATTGGAAGAATAAATATTGTTAAATTGTCAATACTACGAAAAGCAATCTACACATTTAATGCAATCCCAATAAAAATTGCATCATCTTGGGGCGCCTGGGTGGCTTAGTTGGTTTAAGCGTCCGACTTTCGCTTAGGTCATGATCTCGCGGTTCGTGGGTTCGAGCCCCGCGTCGGGCTCTGTGCTGACTGCCAGCTCAGAGCCTGGAGCTTGCTTCAGATTCTGTTTCTCCCTCTCTCTCTGACCCTCCCCTGCTCGCGCTGTCTCTCTCTCTCTCCTAGAAATAAATAAAACATTTTTAAAAAAATTGCATCATCTTTCTTCTCAAAGCTAGAACAATCCTAAAATTTGTATTGAATGACAAAATATCCCCAAAAGCCAAAGTAATATTGAAAAAAAAAGCAAAGTGGGAGACATCACCATCCCAGATTTTAGCCTCTACTACAAAGCCATAATCATCCAGTCAGTATGGTATTGGCATGAAAACAGACACATAGACCAATGGAATAGCATAGAGAACCCAGAATTGGACCCATAAATGTATGGCCAAATAATCTTTCACAAAGCAGGAAAGAGCATCCAATGGGAAAAAAAGACAGTCTCTAACAAATGGTGCTGGGACCACTGGACAGCAAACATGCAGAAGAATGAAACTAGATCATTTTCTCACACCATACACCAAAATAAACTCAAAATGGATGAAAGATCTAAATGTGAGACAGGAAACCATCAAAACCCTAGAGGAGAAAGCAGGCAACAACCTCTTGACCTCAGCCGCAGCAATTCCTTACTTGACACATCTCCAAACGCAAGAGAATTAAAAGCAAAAATGAACTCTTGGGATCTCATCAAGATAAAAACCTTCTACATTGCAAGGGGAAAAAATCAACAAAACTAAAAGGCAACTGATTGAATGGGAAAAGATATTTGCAAATGACATTGGATAAAGGGCCAGTTTCCAAAATCTATAAAGAAATGACCAAACTCCACACCCGAAAAGCAAATAATCCAGTGAATTAATGGGCAGAAGACGTGAATAGACACTTTTACAAAGAAGACATCCAGATGCCCAACAGACACATGAAAAGATGTTAAACGTCACTCATCATAGGGAAATACAAATCAAAACCACACTGAGATACCACCTCACACCAGTCAGAGTGACTAAAATGAACAAATCAGGAGACTATTGATTTTGGCGAGGATGTGGAGAAACAAGAACCCTCTTGCACTGTTGGTAGGAATGCAAACTGGTGCAGAAGCTCTGGAAAACAGTTTCGAGGTTCCTCAAAAAATTAGAAATAGAGCTCCCCTATGACCCAGCAATAGCACTGCTAGGAATTTGCCCACGGATACAAGAGTGCTGATGCATAGGGGCACATGTATCTCAGTGTTTATAGCAGCACTTTCAACAATAGCCAAGTTATGGAAAAAGCCTAAATATACATCAACTGATGAATGGATAAAGAAGAAATGGTTTAGATATACAATGGAATGCTACTTGCCAATGAGAAAGAATGAAATCTGGCCATTTGCAGCAACGTGGATGGAACTGGAGTGTATTATGATAAGTGAAAAATGTCAGTCAGAGAAGGACAGATATCATATGCTTTCACTCATATGTGGATCTTGAGAAACTTAACAGAAGACCATGGTGGAGGGAAAGGGGAAAAATGTTACAAACAGAGAAGGAGGGAGGCAAACAATAAGAGACTCTTAAATACAGAGAACAAACTGAGGGATGATGTAGGGTGGGGTGGAGGGGAAAGTGGGTGATGGGCATTGAGGAGAGCACTTGTTGGGATGAGAACTGGGTGTTGTATGGAAGCCAATTTGACAATAAATTATATTTAAAAAATGACCCATGATCGCACAAACCAGACATTTTGAGGTGGTCTTTCTAATCTTCTGTATATGTCATAAAATTTGTATAATGCATTGCAACCTAACATTGTTTTGCATGTGATTTTATTTTTTCAGGACTCCTTGAGAGTTTACTATTTTTGTTTGCATGTAATGTGACAGTAATAACTTTCAACATATTTTCATTAAATTTATAATGGCATTTTCTGAAGACAGAAGTTTTAACTGCAAGATATATCCCAATTACCCTTCTAATAGACATCTATTTTGGAGTATAAAAATAATAAGGAAGGCTGAGAGTCAGAGAAGTTAAATATCATTCCCATAGTCCACAATTAGTAGAAGGCTGAGGAGATATCGCCAGGAGTTGTGTGACTCCAGGGACCATGATCTCACCACTCTCCCACTGTGACCTCCTTCTGAGATGGTGGCCTTCCAAGAATGAGGATTGAATGGGTTTATACATTCTGGATAGGGAGGGTTCATGTTGGGTGTTACAGATTAGTAGGGGATTTGTACTAATACATATCTTCCTCCAGTTGAAGATTTCTAATAGATACACAGGATTGGAGCTCATGTGAGAAGTCTCGGATGAAGATATAGATTGGCGCCTGCATATCTCAATCCCATTAGGTGCATAATACATGCATGGTGGCCATGTAGTACTTTGCATTTCCTAGGCCTCATTACCTGATCTGCAAACTGAAGTTGCTTAAGATCTGTTAAGATCTCTTTCTACTCTGTTTTCATAAAAGCTAAAGATGGCCACTTAGTTTCTGGATCTTGCAAAGTGAGTCAGAATTCCTCATAAATCACCCCATCACGCTGAGCCTGCTGCATTCAAGCTATACCAGACAATCGCCTGACTATGTACCACAAGCACACTGGGTACATTTTGTGCAGCCAAGGATGTCCATATATATATGCATTCTATTTCTTTTCACAGTCCTATTCCTCCTGTAATATTTAGCTTAAAGGCCATCTCCTTCTCTGATGACTTTGCTGGCACTGCCTGATGCAAAATATTTGCTTTGGAAGGGCATGCCAAAAAAAAAAAAAAAGGTTTAATATCCTGAATATATAAAGAGCAGTAAATATCAGAAAAGATGGTTAATTAAAATAGTAATTGGGGAAATGGAATTGAAAACAACAGAGTAATATTTCACAGCCATCAATTAGCAAGACTTATTTTAAAATTCTCTTAAATACCTGGGGTGCCCGGGTGGCTCAGTTGGTTAAGCGTCTGATCCAATAGCTTGCGAGTTTGAGCCCCATGTTATGCTCTGTGTTGACAGATCAGAGCCTGGAGCCTGCTTTGGATTCTATGTCTCCTTTCTCTGCCTCTCCCCCTTTTGTGCTGTCTCTCAAAAATGAATAAATGTTTAAAAAATTTATTTCTCCAAGGGGAGGGCAAGATGGAGGAGAAGTAAGGAGCTCTGTACTTGCACTCACGCCCATACATCACACAGAAAAGATCTGAAGCCATTGGAAACCTTACAAAACCTGAGAGACTGGGAGAAAAAGGACGCAGAATCCACTGAGAAAGCCTTCTAACGTGAGTGCGAACCGGGGAAGATAAAATCGGGCCGGGATCGGAGACTCCAGGGTGGGAGGTGATCCCCCTCTACCCTCTACGGGGAGTGAGAGGGGAAAAGGAGAGAGTCCGAGACAGAAAAACCTCCACTCGTGGGGGGAAACCTCCGCTCGGTGCATAGAAAGACCGTACTTGCCAAATACCTGCACACCAGGTCCCCTCACGCCAACTGGTCCTGGGGGAGGCTGAGCACACAAACTGCTTCTTTGTGCCGCTCCTGGAGGTTGGATTTCAGAGCAGCGGCGCGCCTGCCACCATTGTAGCTCCAGGGCGGCTGGGGCCCTGAAAGAGCCGCGCTGACACCGGGCGTCCGCGCTCCTGGCTGGCTGGAACTCGAGAGGGAAGGCAAAGAGCTAAAAACTGGGAAATTTGCCTGTGAGTTCGTGTTTCGGGTGACGAGCCATAGAGGGACCCGGTTTTCCTCACTCCAGCGGGCTCGGGCTACGCGGACCTGGCAGGCAAGCCCCTGCGCATGTGCGCCAGCCTGACCCAGAGAAGGAAGCAGCGATTCTGACTCCGCCCCCAGAGCTCAGCAGGGAGCCTGGAATAGCCCGAGGGGTTTGCCTGGGAAGCTGTGTCTAAGGCAATTTCAGCGGGGCGCGCGGACTGGGATTTGGAGATTGGAACTGGCCTGGGTTGAAGAGTGCAACCAACTTCGGCTGCGTCCCCGGAACGGGGAGTTGACACGCCCAAAAAAGCGAGTTGCAGCGCGGGGTTCAAGAAGGGACTGGAGCACCCTCACTCTCCTCCCCACAACCGCCAAGGCAGAACCCCCGCCTGAGGCATCGGATCACGCCACGCCCATCCCTGCCTGAGAGGTGCCCTCCTCCCTTTTTTTTTTCTTTTTCCTTTTCTTTTTTCCTTTTTTGTTTTTTTTCCTTTTTTTCTTTCTTTTTTTCCCCTTTCTTTTCTCTTTCTTTTTTTCTTCTTCTTTCTCTTTTCTCGCTTTTTTCCCCAAAACACTGACCTGATTAATTCTGGTCACCAGCTTGCTTAAACAATCACAACAAGTCCATTCTGTAAATGTAAATTCACCACCTACCGACTTTTTCAGCTATTTCTCTCAGGAGTAATTAGATATATAGTTTCTCTGGATAATTCCAGGATCCTTCTCTCACCTATCCAACCATATTCTACCCTTTACCTCTTTGAAAAAAGCTTCTTATCCCTTCTGCCTGTTCATTCTATATCCAATTCTGCTTCGTCTTGCCCTGCCTTCTCTCTTTTTCTGAATGTTCTTCAACCAGCACTGCATACACACGGCTATTTAACTGTAGCTGGGAAATCCAGGCATATGCTTTAAACCGTTCTTTGTCCATCGGTTTTCTTCTTTTTTCCTTTTCTTTTCCCCTTTTTGACCCTTTTATGTATTTTATACTCCCTATTATTCGCCCTCCCTCCTCCGTCTTTTCTCTTAACTTTTTCGTTTTCCCTCTCGCTTTGCATGTTAGTTGAATTAGCCTGTGCGTTTGTGTGCTCCTGCTCCCTGTGTGTTTGTCTGTCTGTTTTCTTTTCCAGGGCTACCTCAAGAAACAAGCTAGAGTACACAAGGTGAAGAGTCCCAAATATCACTACGAATAGAAAAATAAAATAACTAAGGTCCCAACAAGAGAGACCGAGGGATACCATTCAAAAAACAATCTCTGAAAAGATAGGCCCTGGAAAGTCAAAGAGTCTTCTTGGATATAGCAGTGCTCATAGAAACAGAGAGCATAACAGGTCTTTAAAACCAACAAGAGCCGGAAAGCTAACTAAAATGACAAAACGAAAGAGCTCTCCTCCAAAGAAACTCCAAGAAGAAATGACAGCTAATGAACTGCTCAAAACAGATATCAGCAGCATCACTGAACAAGATTTTAGAATAATAATGGTAAAATTAATAGCAGGGCTTGAAAGAAACATAGGGGACATCAAAGAAACTATGGCTACAGACAGAATGGAAAATAAAAATAGGCATGAAGAATTAAAAAATGCGATAAATGAGATACATAATAAATTAGAGGCCTCCAATGCACGGATTGAAGACCAGAAAGGAGAATAAGTGATTTAGAAGACACCATTATAGAAAAACAAGAAGCTGACAAAAAAAGAGACAAACTGATCCAGGAACAGGAAAGAAGAATTCGAGAGCTCAGCGATACAGTCAAACGCAACAATATCCATATCATAGGAATCCCAGAAGAGGAAGAGAGAGGGAAAGGTGCTGAAGGAGTCCTGGAACAAATTATAGCAGAGAACTTCCCCGACTTGGGGAAGGAAGTAAATGTGGAAATACAAGAGGCTCAGAGGACTCCCCTCAGACGTAACTTGAATCGATCTTCTGCACGACATATCATCGTAAAAATGGCAAAATACAAGGACAAAGAGAGAATTTAGAAAGCAGCTAGGGAGAAAAGGGCCCTCACATACAAAGGGAAACCTATCAGAGTGGTGACAGACCTATCTACTGAAACGTGGCAGGCCAGAAAGGAATGGCAAGAGATCTTCAATGTGATGAACAGTAAAAATATGCAGCCAAGAATCCTCTATCCAGCAAGCCTGTCATTCAAAATAGAAGGAGAGATAAAAACCTTTCCAAACAAACAGAAATTGAAAGAATTTGTCACCACGAAGCCAGCCCTACAAGAAATCCTGAGGGGAATGCTCTGAAGGAAAGGTTGCAAGGAACAAAGATTCCAGAGACACCACCACAAACATGAACCCTACAAAAGATACAAAGACTCTAAACCCACATATTTCAATAATAACACTGAATGTAAATGGGCTGAATGCTCCAATCAAAAGACATAGGGTAGCAGAATGGATTAAAAAACAAAATCCATCTATATGCTGTCTACAAGAAACTCATTTTAGACGGGAAGATACCTTCAGATTAAAAGTAAGGGGGTGGAGAAATATATATCATGCTACAGGAAATGAAAAGAAAGCTGGAGTAGCGATACTTATATCAGACAAACTGGACTTTAAATTAAAGACAATCACAAGAGATGAAGAAGGGCACTACATAATACTTACAGGGTCCATCCATCAGGAAGAACTAAATCATAAATGTCTACGCACCGAATATGGGAGCCCCTAAATATCTAAAACAATTAATCACAAACAGAAAAGAGCTTATAGATAAGAATGTGCTAATAGCAGGGGAGTTTAATACTCTGCTTACAACAATGGATAGGTCAACCAGACAGAAAATCACTAAAGAAATAATGGACTTGAAAGACACATTGGACCAGATGAACCTGACGGATCTATTTAGAACTTTACATCCTGAGGCCAGGGAATTTACTTTCTTCTCAAGTGCGCATGGCACATTCTCCAAGATAGATCCCATACTGGGACATAAAGCAGCCCTCAATAAATATAAAAGCATAGAGATCATACCATGCACACTGTCAGATCACAATGCTTTGAAACTCGAAATCAATTACAGGAAGAAGTCTGGAAAACTTCCAAAAACATGGAGGTTAAAGAACAGCCTTCTAAAGAATGAATGGGCCAATCAGGCAATTAGAGATGAAATTAAAAAATATATGGAAACAAATGAAATGAAAACACAACAATTCAAAATCTATGGGATGCGGCAAAGGCAGTCCTAAGAGGAAAGTACATTGCTCTCCAGGCCTATTTCAAGAGATTAGAAAAAGCGCAAGTCCAAAATCTAACAGCTCACCTAAAGGAACTAGAGGCAGAGCAACAAGAGCACCCCAAACCCAGTAGAAGAAGAGAAACTGTAAAAATCAGGGCAGAAATAAACAACATAGAGACCAAAGAAACAATTGAACAGATCCATGAAACCAAGAGTTGGTTTTTTGAAAAAGTAAACAAAATTGACAAACCTCTAGCCAGACTTATCCAACAGAAAAGAGAGAGCACCCAAATAGACAAAATTATGAATGAAAATGGACTTATTACAACCAACCCCTCAGAAATACAAGCAACTATCAGGGAATACTATGAAAAATTATATGCCAACAAATTGGACAACTTAGAAGAAATGGACAAATTCCTAAACACACACTCACTACCAAAATTCACACAGAAAGAAATAGAAAACCTGAACAGACCCATAACGAGTGAAGAAATTGAATCAGTGATCAAAAATCTCCCAAGAAATAAGAGCCCTGGACCTGATGGCTTCCCTGGGAATTCTACCAGACATTTCAAACAGAATTAATCCCAATTCTTCTCAAGCTATTCCAAAAAATAGAAAGCGAAGGAAAACTCCTGGACTCATTTTATGAAACCAGCATCACTCTGATTCCCAAGCCAGACAGAGATCCAGCAAAAAAAAGAGAACTACAGGCCATTATCCTTGATGAATACGGATGCAAAATTTCTCAACAAGATCCTTGCAAATCGAATCCAGCAGCATATAAAAAGAATCATCCACAAGATCAAGTGGCATTCATTCCTGGGTTACAGGGCTGGTTCAGCATTCGCAAATCAATCAATGTGATACATCATATCAATAAAAGAAAAGATAAAAACCATATGATCCTGTCAATAGATGCAGAAAAAGCATTTGACAAAATACAGCATCCCTTTTTAATAAAGACTCTCGAGAAAGTTGGGATAGAAGGTACCTACTTAAACATCATCAAAGCCATCTATGAGAAGCCTTCAGCTAACATCATCCTCAACAGGGAAAAAGTCAGAGCTTTCCCCCTGAGATCAGGAAGACGACAGGGATGCCCACTCTCACCACTGTTGTTTAACATAGTGCTGGAAGTGCTAACATCAGCCATCAGACACCAAAAGGAAATCAAAGGCATCAGAATTGGCAAAGAGGAAGTCAAACTTTCACTCTTCGCAGATGACATGATCCTCTACATAGAAAACCCGACAGACTCCACCAGAAGCCTACTAGAACTGACCCAGGAATTCAGCCAAGTTGCAGGGTACAAAGTCAACGTACAGAAATCGGTTGCATTTTTATACACCCACAATGAAGCAACAGAAAGAGAAATCAAGAAACTGATCCCATTCACAATTGCACAAAACACCATAAAATACCTCGGAATAAACCTAACCAAGGATACAAGAGATCTGTATGAGGAAAACTATAGAAAACTTATGAAGGAAATTGAAGAAGACACAAAGAAATGGAAAAACATTCCATGCTCATGGATAGGAAGAATAAATATAGTTAAGATATCATTACTACCTAAGGCACTCTACACATTCAATGCAATTCCAATCAAAATTGCACCAGCATACTTCTCAAAACTAGAACAAACTATCCAAAAATTTGTATGGAACCACAAAAGACCCCGAATAGCCAAAGTAATCCTGAAAAATAAAACCAAAACGGGAGGCATCACCATCCCAGACTTTAGCCTCTACTACAAAGCTGTCATCATCAAGACAGTACGGTATTGGCACAAAAACAGACACATAGACCAATGGGACAGAATTGAGAACTCAGAAGTGGACCCAAAAGTATACAGCCAACTAATCTTTGACAAAGCAGGAAAGAATATCCAATGGAAAAAAGACAGCCTTTTTAACACATGGTGTTGGGAGAACTGGACAGCAACATGCAGAAGAATGAAACTAGATCATTTTTTCACACCATGCACAAAATAAACTCAAAATGGATAAAGGACCTGAACGTGAGACAGGAAACTATCAACACCCTAGAGGAGAAAGCAGGAAACAACCTCCTTGACCTCCACCGCAGCAACTTCTTACTTGACACATCCCCAAAAGCAAGGGAATTAAGAGCAAAAATAAACTGTTGGGACCTCCTCAAGATTAAAAGCTTCTGCACAGCCAAGGAAACAACCCAGAAAATTAATAGGCAACCAACGGAATGGGAAAAGATAGTTGCAAATGACATATCAGATAAAGGGTTGATATCCAGAATCTATAAGGAACTCACCAAACTACACGCCCGAAAAACAAACAACCCAGTGAAGAAATGGGCAGAAGATATGAACAGACACTTCTCCAAAGAGGACATCCAGATGGCCAACAGACACATGAAACGATGCTCAGCATCGCTCCTCATCAGGGAAATACAAATCAAAACCACACTGAGATACCACCTCACGCCAGTCAGAGTGGCTAAAATGAGCCAATCAGGGAACTCTAGATGCTGGCGAGGATGTGGAGAAACGGGCACCCTCCTACACTGTTGGGAATGTAAACTGGTACAGCCCCTCTGGAAAACAGTGTGGAGGTTCCTCAGGAAACTAACAATAGAACTCCCCTATGACCCAGCAATAGCACTGCTAGGAATTTACCCAAGGGATACAGAAATGCTGATGCATAGGAGCACATGTACCCCAATGTTCATAGCAGCACTCTCCACAATAGCTAAAACATGGAAAGAGCCTAAGTGTCCATCAACATGGATGAATGGATCAAGATGTGGTTTATCTATACCATGGAATACTACATGGCAATGAGAAACAATGAAATCTGGCCATGTGTAGCAACATGGATGGACCTTGAGGTGTTATGCTGAGCGAAATAAGTCAGGCAGAGAAGGACAAATATCATATGTGTGCACGTATAGGAGGATTAGGAGGAACTTAACAGAGGACCAAGGGGGAGAAGAAGGGTGGAAATGGTAGGGGAAAGGGAGAGAGGCAAACCATGAGAGACTCTTGAATGCTGACAAAAACTGAGGATTGATGGATGTGGGGGGGAGGAGGGATGGGCATGGAGGAAGACACGTGGGGATGAGCACTGGGTGTTATGTGGAAACTAATTTAACAATAAACTATTTGTAAAAAAAAATTTATTTCTCTATATACCATAGTTCTGGGGTTTTTTTATGACATATAAATGAGAATTTTTATCTGTTGCTAATGGCAATTTAAAAAGAGAGAAGCGGGAAAATTTGGGGGCATAATTTTATAATTTCAGCAGACCTTATTCATACCCTAAGTCTCAGGCATTTCATGATTAGACACATAAGACTTGGAAACGTGTGTGTGTGTGTGTGTGTGTGTGTGTGTGTGTGTGTGTGTGTGTGCAGAGAGAGATCTAAAATTTTCATCAAAAAGAAATAATATAAAAGTTAAATATACACTCATACAAGTGACTACTATACTCTGGTACTGGCTACTTTCTCCCACTCTACACATGCAAATGAAAAACAATTGAAATCTTCATGGTTAATTGGTTCCTTTATCGTAATACCTCTTTTTATCCCTGATAAGTCTTCTTGCTCTAAAGTCCTGTTTGTTTGAAATTAATAGAGCTATTCTAGCTTTCTTTTGATTATTGTTAGCATAGTATATCTTTTTCTGAGCCTTTAATCTATCTGTGTCTTTTTATTTAATATGTGTTTTGTGAAGACAACATATAGTTGGGTCTCTTTTTTTCTTATTTTGTGTGTGTGTGTGTGTGTGTGTGTGTGCGCGCACGCGCGCCCGTGCGCGCCTGCGAGTGTTAGTCCACTCTCAGTCTCTGTCTTTTAATTGGTGTTAAGTAGGCTATTGTTGTTCAAAGTGATTATTAATATGGGTGGATTAATATCTACCATATTTGTTACTGTTTTCTATTTGTTCCCTTCTTTGTTTCTTTATTTTCTTTTATTCCTGTTTTCTCTGGTTTAAATTGAACATTTTATACGATTCCGTTTCCTCTCTTCTCTTAGTGTAATAAATTATATATATATATTTTACATTTTTAGACGTTATCCTTGAATTTGCAATATATGTTATAACAAAACAAGTCCTCTTTAGATTAACACTATACCACTTAAAATGTAGTGCAAATATTTTGTAATAGAGTGTTCCCAATTCCTCCCTTCTGTTCTTTATACCTTTTCTGTTATGCACTTAATTTATCCATATGTTATAATTACCAAACACATTGTTGCCATCAATTGTTTGAACAAATGATTATCTGTTAGATAATTTAAGATCAATAAAAAGAACAGATTTTATTTTACTTTCATTTATTCCTTCTCTAGCCCTCTTTCTTTCATTATATAGCTCTGAGTTTCTGACCTATATCAGTTTGTTTATCTCCAAAGAACTTTTGAAATATTTCTTGCAGAACAGGTCTACTGTTTACAAATGAATTTTTGTTTGAGAAAGTCTTTGTTTCTCCTTCACTTCATAAGAATAATTTCACTGGCCCAGAATTCTAGGTTGATGTGTTTTCTTTCAGTAATTTAAGTATTTCACTCAACTTTCTTCTTGCATGCATGGTTTCTGAAGAGATATTCAATGTAATTTTTATCTTTGCTCCTCTATAGGTAAGGTCTGTCCACCCTCAGTTTCCTTCAAGACTTTATCTTTCTACAATTAGAATATGATATTTTCTTGGATGTACCAGCCTATCAATAAGTCCATCATAGGTATTCTTCATTTCTGTTACAGTTTTTCTGTTCTATTTCTCTCGTTTCCTTTTTTAAAATTTTATTTAAATTCCATTTAGTTAACATGCAGTGCAATACTAATTTTGGGTCTACAATATAGTGATTCAACACTTCCATACAACACCAGGTGCTCATCACAATAAGTGTACTCCTTAGTCCCCATCACCTATTTAACCCATCCCTCCACCCACCTCCCATTCGGTAACCATCTATATAGTTAAGAGTTAACTTATAGTTAAGAGTCTGCTTCTTGGAGCACCTGGGTGGCTCAGTCGGTTAAGCATCCGACTTTGGCTCACGTCATGATCTCACAGTTCTTGGGTTCGAGCCCCGAATCAGTCTCTGTGCTGATAGCCAGCTCAGAGCATGGATCCTGTTTCGGATTCTGTGTCTCCCTCTCTCTCTCTGACCCTCCCCTGCTCATGCCGTCTCTCTCAGAAATAAATAAAAAACATTAAAAAATGAAAAAAAGAGAGTCTTTCCTGATTTCCCTCTTTCTTTCCCTTTGCTCATTTGTTTTGTTTTTTAAGTTCCACATATGAATGAAATCATATGGTATTTGTCTTTCTCTGACTGACTTATTTTGCTTAGCACAACACTCTCTAGCTCCATGTACTTTGTTATAAATGGCAAAATTTAATTCTTTTTTATGATTGAATAATATTCCATTATATATACCACTTCTTTATCCATTCATCATTCAGTCCACACTTGGGCTCTTTCCATAGTTTGACTAGTGTACATAATGCTGCTATAAACATTAGAGTACATGTATCCCATGAATTAGTTTTTTTGTGCTCTTTGGGCACATCCCTAGTAGTCCAATTGCTGGATAACAAGGTAGTTCTATTTTTAATTTTTTGAGGAACCTCCATACAACTTTTGAGTGTGGTGGCACCAGTTTGCATCCCCACCAGCAGTGCAAGAGGGTTCCTCTTTCTTAACATCCTTGCCAGCATTTATTGTTTCTTATGTTGTTTATTTTAGCCATTCTGACAGGTGCAAGCTGATATGTCATTGTAGTTTTGATTTGCATTTCCCTCATGATCAGTGATATTGAGAATGCTTTCATATGTCTGTTGGCCATTTGTGTGTCTTTATTGGAAAATGTCTAATCATGTCTTCTGCCCATTTTTCAATTGGATTATTTGTGGGTTTTTTTTTATTTTTTCATATTCAGTTGTATAACTTCTTTATTTATTTTGAATACTAACCGTTTAGTAGATTTATCATTTGCAAATATCTTCTCCCATTCAATAGGTTGCCTTTTAATTTTGTTGATTGTTTGCGTTCCTGTACAGAGTCTTTTTATTTTGAAGCATTTTATTTTTATTTTCACTTGAAGTGCCAATAGTTTATTTTTTGTTTTATTTCCTTTAACTCAGGAGACATATCCAGAAAGAAATTGGTATGGCCAGTGTCAAAAAGGTTACTGCCTGTGTCCTTCTCTAGGATGTTTATGGTTTCAGGTCTTACATTTAGGTGTTTAATCTATTGTGAATTTATTTTTGTGTATGGTGCAGGAAAATGGTCCAGTTTCATTTTATTTTTACATGTTGCTGTCCAGTTTTCCCAAAGGAATTTATTAAAGAGAATGTCTTTTCCCCATTGAATATTCTTTCCTGCTTGTCGAAGATTAGTTGACCTTATTATTGGGGGTTCATTTCTGGGTTTTCTATTCTGTTCCATTCTATCATTTCCTTTTGATTCCTTGTTAGAGTTTTTATCAAGGATTTTGGCCTGTAGTTCTCTTTTTTTCCTGGATCTCTGTCTGGCTTGGGAATCAGAGTGATTCCTTCATAAAATGAGTCTGGAAGTTTTCCTTCGATTTCTATTTTTTGGAATAGCTTGAGAAGAATTGGGATTAATTCTGTTTTAAATGTCTGTAGAATTCCCCAGGGAAACCATCAAGGCCAGGGCTCTTATTTGTTGGGAGATTTTTGATAACTGATTCGATTTCTTCACTCGTTATGGGTCTGTTCAGATTTTCTATCTCTTCCCGTGTGAATTTTGGTAGTGAGCATGTGTTTAGGAATTTGTCCATTTTTCCCAAGTTGTCCAATTTGTTGGCATATAATTTTTCATAGTATTCCCTGATAATAGCTTGTATTTTTGAGGGGTTGGTTGTAATCAGTCCATTTTCATTCATGATTTTGTCTATTGGGGTGCTCTCTTTTTTTCTCTTGAGAAGCCTGGCTAGAGGTTTGTTGATTTTGTTTATTTTTTCAAAAAACCAACTCTTGGTTTCATTGATCTGTTCAATTGTTTCTTTGGTCTCTATGTTGTTTATTTCTGCTCTGATTTTTACTGTTTCTCTTCTTCCACTGGATTTGGGGTGCTCTTGTTGCTCTGCCTCTAGTTCCTTTAGGTGAGCTGTTAGATTTTTCACTTGCGCTTTTTCTAATTTCTTGAAATAGGCCTGGAGTGCAATGTACTTTCCTCTTAGGACTGCCTTTGCCACCTCCCATAGTGGTTGGATTGTTGTATTTTCATTTTCATTTCTTTCCATATATTTTCAAATTTCTTCTCTAATTGCCTGATTGGCTCATTCATTCTTGAGTAGGGTGTTCTTTAACGTCCATGTTTCTGGAGGTTTTCCAGACTTCTTCCTGTGATTGATTTCAAGTTTCAAAGCATTATGATCTGAAAGTGTGCATAGTATGATCTCAATTCTTTTATATTTATTGAGGGCTGCTTTATGTCCCAGTACGTGATCTATCTTGGAGAATGTGCCATGTGCACTTGAGAAGATAGTGAATTCCATGGCCTCAGGATGTAGAGTTCTAAATATATCCGTCAGATCCATCTGGTCCAATGTGTCATTCAAGTCTATTGTTTCTTCAGTGATTTTCTGTCTGGTTGACCTATCCATTGCTGTAAGTGAAGTATTAAAGTCCCCTACTATTGCATTGAATGTGTAGATAGCTTTGGGTAGTAATGACATCTTAACTATATTTATTCTTCCTATCTATGAGCATGGAATGTTTTTCCATTTCTTTGTGTCTTCTTCAATTTCCTTCATAAGTTTTCTATAGTTTTCATCATACAAAATAAAGGACCTGAACGTGAGACAGGAAACTATCAACACCCTACAGGAGAAAGCAGGAAACAACCTCCTTGACCTCCACTGCAGCAACTTCTTACTTGACACATCCCCAAAAGCAAGAGAATCAAGAGCAAAAATAAACGATTGGGACCTCATCAAGATTAAAAGCTTCT
Organism: Proteles cristata cristata; assembly: GCA_017311185.1. Taxonomy (NCBI): domain Eukaryota; kingdom Metazoa; phylum Chordata; class Mammalia; order Carnivora; family Hyaenidae; genus Proteles; species Proteles cristata. The sequence goes on from JAESUZ010003998.1 coordinate 87,391, forward strand.
GCACAGCAAAGGAAACAACCCACAAAACTAATAGGCAACCGACGTAATGGGAAGATAGTTGCAAATGACATACCAGATAAAGGGTTAATATCCAAAATCTATAAGGAACTCACCAAACTCCACACCCGAAAAACAAACAACCCAGTGAAGAAATGGGCATAAGATATGAACAGACACTTCTTCAAAGAGGACATCCAGATGGCCAATAGACACATGAAACGATGCTCAGCATCGCTCCTCATCAGGGAAATACAAATCAAAACCACAATGAGATACCACCGCACGCCAGTCAGAGTGGCTAAAATGAGCAAATCAGAGAACTCTAGATGCTGACGAGGATGTGGAGAAAAGGGCACCCTCCTACACTGTTGGTGGGAATGTAAACTGCTACAGCCTCTCTGGAAAACAGTGTGGAGGTTCCTCAGGAAACTAACAATAGAACTCCCCTATCACCCAGCAATAGCACTGCTAGGAATTTACCCAAGGGATACAGAAATGCTGATGCATAGGAGCACATGGACCTCAATGTTCATAGCAGCACTCTCAACAATAGCTAAAGCATGGAAAGAGCCTAAGTGTCCATCAACGGACGAATGGATCCAGAAGATGTGGTTTATCTATACCATGAAATACTACATGGCAATGAGAAAGAATGAAATCTGGCGATGTGTAGCAACATGGATGGACCTTGAGGGTGTTATGCTGAGCGAAATAAGTCAGGCAGAGAAGGACAGATATCATGTTTGCACGTATAGGAGGATTAGGCGGAACTTAACTGAGGACTACGGAGGAGAAGAAGGGGGGAAATGGTTGGAGAAAGGGACAGAGGGAAACCATGAGAGACTCTTGAATGCTGACAAAAACTGAGGACTGATGGATGTGGGGGTGATGGGCATGGAGGAGGACACTTGTGGGGATGAGCACTGGGTGTAATGTGGAAACTAATTTGACAATAAACTATTTGTTAAATAATTAACTAATTAATTAATTAAAAAATAAAGTCCCCTACTATTAACACATTCTTATCTATAAGATTTTTTCTGTTTGTGATTAATTGTTATAGATATTGAGGTGCTCCCATATTCGGTGCGTAGACATTTATAATTGTTAGTTCTTCCTGATGAATAGACCCTGTAATTATTATATAATGCCCTTTTTCATCCTTTGTTATTGTCTTTACTTTAAAGTGCAGTTTGTCTGATATAAGTATAGCTACTCCAGCTTTCTTTTGATTTCCAGTAGCATGATATATATTTCTCCATCCCCTTAACTTTAATCTGAAGGTATCTTCCAGTCTAAAATGGGTTTCTTGTAGACAGCAAATAGATGGATTTTGTTTTGTTTTGTTTTGTTATCCATTCTGCTACCCTATTTCTTTTGATTGGAGCATTCAGCCCATTTACATTCAGTGTTACTATGAAATATGTGGGTTTAGAGTCATTGTGTCCTTCGTGGGATTCAAGCTTGTGGTGGTGTCTCAGTGCTGTATAGCTTCTAATCTGTCTTTTTCCACTTCAATTTGCAATTAGTTGTAGATGTATTTTCACTAAGTAAGTCTCTCTACAATTCTGCAAATACATTTAAGAGAGAATTCCCACCTATCATTTAAAAATATTATTTTACTTATAATTAAATAAGTTGTAAATCCTAGTTGTAAGGCAAATTCAAGCAGCATAAAAGAGTATAACTTCTTTTATATACTTCTATAAAAAAGTATAACCACAGCTCTGATGATATCCATTTCCATAGTTTTGTGTATGTTTGGCCATAAATATATGGGTGAATATAATTCTTATATCAATATCAACATATCATCAATTATTAATACAAGATCAATTTATTAAAAGCAAGATCTTTTGTAGGAGAGCATCCTCCACACCCAGCTCTTTGAAAGTACTGAATTGAATCATTGCTCATTGTTCTGGCAATGCAGAAAAGTCAGAAAAATTAGAGGCTGAGTGTTCCTCAAATTCACCTGAACTGTTAGGCCTTGAATCCTCTATTTTCATTTCCAGGCCATCCCTTTTCATCATTAATATGAAATTGCTTCTGTCTCTTCTTCCAATAAACAAAAACATATAAAAAAAGAAACCTCTCCCCTACAAATCAATTTCCCTGAGATCCACCCTTTCCTCTTTCTTCTCGTTTTCACAGACAACAAAGTTCTCAAAGGGAAAGAGCCTAAATGTCCATCAAATAATGAACGGATCAAGAAGATGTGGTTAATCTATGCGATGGAATACTACATGGCAATGAGAAAGAATGAAATCTGGCCATTTGTAGCAATGTGGCTGGAACTTGAGGGTGTTATGCTGAGTGAAATAAGTCAGGCAGAGAAGGACAGATACTATATGTTTTCACGTATAGGTGGATTAAGAGAAACTTAACAGAGGACTATGGGGGAGGGGAAAGGGGAAAATAGTTGGGGAGAGGGAGGGAGGCAAACTATGAGAGAGTCTTGAATGCTGAGAACAAACTGAGGGCTGATGGGGGTGGGGGAGAGGGGAAGGGGGCTGATGGGCATGGAGGAGGGCACCTGTTGGGATGAGCACTGGGTGTTATATGGAAACCAACTTGACAATAAACTATCAAGGGAAAAAAATAAAGAGTATATAAGAATCAGAAAATAAAAGAAAGGGCTGCTATAAACATTGGGGTGCATGTGCCCCTATGCACTAGCACTCCTGTATCTCTTGGGTAAATTCCTAGTAGTGTTGTTGCTGACTAGCAGGGTAGTTCTATTGTTAATTTTTTTGGGAACCTCCAAACTGTTTTTCAGAGCGTCTGCACCAGTTCGCATTCCCACCAACAGTGCAAGAGAGCTCCCGTTTCTCCACATCCTCGCCAGCATCTGTAGTTTTCTGATTTGCTCATTTTAGCCACTCTGACTGGCATGAGGTGGTATCTCATTGTGGTTTTGATCTGCATAGAATCTCAGTGTGGCTTTGATTTGATTTGTATTTCCCTGATTATGAATGACGTTGAGCACCTTTTCATGTGTCTGTTGGCCTTCTGGATGTCCTCTTTGGAGAAGTGTCTATTCATGTCTTGTACCCATTTCTTCATTGGATTATTTGTTTTTTGAGTGTTGAGTTCAGTTAAGATCTTTACAAATTTTGGATACCAATCCTTTATCTGATATGTCAGTGCAAATATCTTTTCCCATTCCATCAGTTGTCTTTTAGTTTTGTTGATTGTTTCCGTTGCAGGAAGTTTTTGTCTTGATGAGATCCCAAGAGTTCATTTTTGCTTTTAATTCTCTTGCCTTTGGAGATGTGTCAAGTAAGAAATTGCTGCGGCTGAGGTCAAGAGGTGGTTTCCTGCTTTTCTCTTATAGGATTTTGATGGATTCTTGTCTGACATTTACGTCTTTCATCCATTTTGAGTTTATTTTGGTGTATGGTGTAAGAAAATGGTCTAGTTTCATTCTTCTGCATTTTTGCTGTCCAGTGGGCCCAGCACCATTTGTTAAAGAGACTGTCTTTTTTACATTGGATGTTCTTTCCTGCTTTTGAAAGATTAGCTGTCCATACATTTGTGGGTCCAATTATGGGTTCTCTATGCTAATCCATTGGTCTATGTGTCTGTTTTCGTGCCACTACCATATTGTCTGGATGATTACGGCTTTGTAGTAGAGACTAAAGTCTGGGATGGTGATGCTTCCCACTTTGCATTTCTTCTTCAATATAATTTTGGCTATTCAGGATCTTTTGTCATACCATAGAAATTTTAGGATTGTATGTCCTAGCTTTGAGAAGATGGCTGGTGCAATTTTGATTGGGATTGCATTGAATGTGTAGATTGCTTTGGTTAGTATTGATATTTTAACAATATTTATTCTTCCAATCCATGAGCATGGACTGTTTCTCCATTTCTTTGTGTCTTCTTCAATTTCTTTCATAAACTTCTATAACTTTCATCATACAGACCTTTCACATCTTTGTTTAGGTTTATTCTCGGGTATTTTATGGTTATTGGTGCAATGGAAAATGGGATCAGTTTCTTGATTTCTCTTTCTGTTGCTTCATTATTGGCGTATAGAAATGCAACCGATTTCTTTACATTGATTTTGTATCCTGCGACTTTGCTGAATTTATGTATCAGTTCGAGCAGTCTTTTGGTGGAATCTTTTGGGTTTTCCATGTAGAGTATCATGTTGTCTGCAAAAAGTAAAAGTTTGACTACTTCTTTGCCAATTTTGATGCCTTTTATTTCAGTTTGTTGTCTGATTGCTGATGCTAGGACTTCCAGCACTGTGTTAAACAGCAGTGGTGAGAGTGGACATCCATCCCTGTCGTGTTCCTAATCTCAGGGGGAAAGCTCTCAGTTTTTCCCCATTGAGGATATTTGTTCTGCATATATGTCTTTTATGATGTTAAAATGTGTTCCTTCTATCCCAACTTTCTTGAGGGTTTTTATTAAGAAAGGATGCTGTATTTTGTCTAATGCTTTTTCTGCATTTATTGACAGAACCATATGATTCTTATCCTTTCTTTTATTAATGTGATGTATCACATTGATTGACTTGTGAAAGTTGAACCAGCCTTACAGCCCAGGAATGAATCCCACTTGATCATGGTGAATAATTCTTTTTATATGCTGTTGAATTTGATTTGCTAGTATGTTGTTGAGAATTTTTGCCTCCATATTGATCAAGGATATTGGCCTGTAATTCTCCTTTTCTGTGGGGTCTCTGTCTGGTTTGGGAATCAAGGTAACGTTGTCCTCATAGAATGAGCCCAGAAGCTTTCCTTTCACTTCTATTTTTTGGAGCAACTTGAGAAGTATAGGTATTAACTCTGCTTGAGATGTCTGGTAGAATTCCCTGAGAAGCTCTCTGACTCAGGACTTTTATTTGTTGGGAAATTTTTGATAACTGATTCCATGTCTTCACTTGCTATGTGTCTGTTCAAATTTTCTATTTCTTCCCATTTGAGTTTTGGTAGTGTGTGGGTGTTTAGGAATTTGTCCATTTCTTGGGTACCCTCCTACACTGTTGGTGGGAATGTAAACTGGTGCAGTCACTCTGGAAAACAGTGTGGAGATTCCTCAAAAAATTAACAATAGAACTCCCCTATGACCCAGCAATGGCACTACTAGGAATTTACCCAGGGGATACAGGAGTGCTGATGCATAAGGGCATAGGTACCCCAATGTTCATAGCAGCACTCTCAACAATAGACAAAACATGCAAAGAGCCTAAGTGTCCATCCACTGACGAATGGATCAAGAAGATGTGGTTTATCTATACAATAGAATACTTCATGGCAATGAGAAAGAATGAAATCTGGCCATGTGTAGCAACGTGGATGGACCTTGAGGGTGTTATGCTGAGGGAAATAAGTCAGGCAGAGAAGGACAAATTTCATATGTTTGTACGTATAGGAGGATTAGGAGGAACTTAACGGAGGATCATGGGGAAGAAGAAGGGAGAAATAGTTGGGGAGAGAGAGGAAGGCAAACCATGAGAGACTCTTGAATGCCAAGAACAAACTGAGGGCAGATGTGGTGGGGGGAGTGGAAGGTGGGTGATGGGCATGGAGGAGGGCACTTGTGGGGATGAACACTGGGTGTTATATGGAAACCAACTTGACAATAAGCTATTTTAAAAAAATTTAAAAAAAAGAATTTGTCCATTTCTTCCACATTTTCCAGTTTGTTGGCATATAACTTTTCATAGTATTCTCTGATAATAGTTTGTATTTCTTTTCTTTTTTTGTGTGTGCTTATATATTTTATTTTATTTTATTTTATTTACAAATAGTTTATTGTCAAATTAGTTTCCACATAACACCCAGTACTCATCCCCGCAAGTGTCCTCCTCCATGCCCATCCTTCCTCCCCCCCACATCCATCAGTCCTCAGTTTGTATTTCTGAGGGAATGGTTGTGATAAGTCCAAGTTCATTTGTGATTTTATCTATTTGGGTCCCCCGTCTTTTCTTTCTGAGATGTTTGGCTAGGCGTTTACCAATTTTGTTTCTTTTCTCAAAAAACCAGCTCTTAGTTTCATTGATCTATTCTACTGTTGCTGTTTTTTGTCTTAATTTCTATTTTGTTTATTTCTGCTCTAATCTTTATTATTTATTTCTCTTTTGATGGGATTGGGGTTTCTTTGCAGTTCTGCTTCTTGTTCCTTTAGGTGTGCTGTTAGATTTTCTATTTGGGATTTTCTTGTTTCTTGAGATAGGCCTGGAATGTGATGAATTTTCCTCTTAGGACTCCCTTTTATGCATCTCAAAGGGTTTGGACTGTCGTGTCTTCCCTTTCATTCGTTTCCATATATTTTAAATTTCTTCTTTAATTGCCTGGTTGTCCCATTCATTCTTTAGTAGGATGTTCTTTAAACTCTGTGCATCTAGAGGTTTTCCAAATTTTTCCTGTAGTTGATTTCAAGTTTCATAGCATTGTGATCTAAAAGTGTGCATGGTATGATCTCAGTTCTCTTATATTTATTGAGGGCTGTTTTGTGACCCAGTATGTGATCCATCTTTGGGAATGTTCCATGTGCACTTGAGAAGAATGTATATTCTGCTGCTTTTGTATGGAAAGTTCGGAATATATCTGTCAAGCCTATCTGGTCCAGTGTATCATTCAGCACCATTGTTTCTTTTTTGATCTTCTGTCTAGATGATCTGTCCATTGCTGTAAGTGGAGTATTAAAGCCCCTGCAATTCCCACATTCTTATCAATAAGATTGTTTATGTTTGTGATTAATTGTGATATATATTTGGGAGCTTCCATACTGGGTGCAGAGACATAATTGTTAGCTCCTCTTGATGCATAGACCCCATAATTATTATATAATGCCATTCTTTATCTTTTGTTACAGCCTTTAGTTTAAAATCTAGTTTGTCTGATATAAGTATGGCTACTCCAGCTTTATTTTGACTTCCAGTAGCATGATAGATGGTTCTCTGTCTTCTCACTTTCAATCTGAAGGTGTCTTCAGGTCTCCAATGGGACTCTTGCAGACAGCAAATAGATGGGTCCGTTTTTTTTTTTTAATCCATTCTGAACATTTAGTCCATTTACACTCAGTGTTATTCTTGAAAAATATGGGTTTAGAGTCATTGTGTTATCTGTAGGCTTCATGCTTGTGGTGATGTCTCTGTTCCTTTGTGGTCCTTGCAACATTCTACTCAGAGAGTCCCCCTTAGGATCTCTTGTAGTGCTGTTTTAGTGGTGATGAATTCTTGTAGTTTTTGTTTGAGAATACCTTTATCTCTCCTTCTATTCTGATTGACAGCCTTGCTGGATAAAGGATTTTTGGCTGCATATTTTTCCTGGTCATCACATTGAAAATTTCCTGCCACTTCTTTCTGGCCTGCCAAGTTTCAGTAGATAGGTCTGTTACTACCCTTATGTATCTACCCTTATAGGTCAAGGATCATTTATCCCTAGATTCTTTCAGAATTCTCTTTATCTTTGTATTTTGCCCATATCACTGTGATACGTCATGCAGAAGATTAATTCAAGTGACGTCTGAAGGAAGTCCTCTGTGCCTCCTTGATTTCAATGTCTGTTTCCTTCCCCATATTGAGCAAAATTCTCAGCTATGATTTGTTTAAGTACACCTTTGGCTCCTTTCTATCTCTCTTCTTCTTCTAGAATTCCTATGATATGGATATTATTATGTTTCATTGAGTCACTTAGTTCTCTAATTCACCCCTTGTGGTCTAGAATTTTTTATCCCTCTTTTTCTTAGCTTCTACTTTTTCCATGTTTTTATCTTTTATTTCACTTATTTTCCCCTCTGTCTCTTTAATTCTCACTGTCATTGCATCGAGTTTATTTTGCACCTCATTTACAACATGTTTAAGTTCGTCATGACTATTTTTTAGTTCCTTGATCCCTACAGCAATAATTTTCTGCTGTCTTCATGCTTTTTTTCAAGCCCAGCTATAATATTATGGCTATTATTGTAAATTATTGATCAGATAAATTGCTTATATCTGTTTTGAACAATTCTTTGCTGTCATTTCTTCCTTAAATTTCTTTTGAGGAAAATTCTTCTGTTTTGTCATTTTGGCTTGTTCTCTGTCCCTTTTGTGTTTTGAAACTTGTTATCTGCCCTGCACCTGTGAGCCCCATTATATTAATGAGGGGTCATACACTGTCCAGGGCCTGGCTCTTCAGGAGATGTTTTTCGGAGTGTGTTATTTGCTCTCTGTTGTTGTGACTCTGGTTTCTTTATCTCCCTACTCGTAGTGATGTTTTGGATGCTCTATCAGGTGTGCTTTAATTCATTCATTGAAGCAGCCCTGGAAAAAAATTTAAATACAGAAAAGACAATGGGGTGGGTGGTGGTGGTGGAAGAGGCTTTATTCCATACATAGGGAGAAATGACAGGGGCCGGGATAAAGAAAAGTAAAGAAAATGACCAGGCAGGGAATATATATGGCTTAATCCAGAGAGAAAGAGACAGACAGGAAAATAAAGAAGGAGATATAGAACAGATATAAAGAGAATAGATTAAATAAGTCTGCTTACCCAAGCCAACCACCAGAATAACCAGACTAGAAGAGGGAAGAAATAAACAGAAAAGGAAGGAAATATATATGTATACAATAAGAATTGTCCAATAATTAAATCAGAAGATGCCAAACTGCTGGATGCCTTGGAGTCAGTGGCAGAACTATTCTGGAGGAGGGACTGTCTGGTTGATCAGCGTCAATCACTGGGTAGATACCCAGTTACCAGGTGCGGGGGTGGGGAGTGCGTGGTTTGGTGTAGGCGGGTCCTGCCTCCACTGTGGGCCCTCTGTCCATTTCCAGAAGCCCCACCTTGTTGGTGATGAGGAGAAAAATAGCGACATACCAGGCTCTCCTCCCCAGACCAGGTGTCCCAAACCACTGTTCAGGCAGTCTTCACATTGCTGTGTTGTTGAGAGTGAGTCTTTTTTTTTTCGTTTTTTGCTCTACAGTCTCCTGTGCCTCCTTGGGGCTCTTCTGGCGTTCAAACATAGATGTCCTAAAGGGTCCTGCTCTGTGTGCTCCGATTTCAGGGAAGAGCTACTTTGCCCTACAGAAGAGCCTCCTCACAGTGCTACACAAGCATAAGTGAGGTTGGTTTGTCCAGATCCTCTGACTCCTGAGCCTCCCTGGTGTTCGACTGGGATTTAAACCCTGATGTCTTAAAGGGTCCTGCTCCGTGAACCCCAGTTCTGGGGACGTGCTGCTCCAGGTGGAGCAATAAGTGGCTTCTGGCTGGTGGGCACAGGCAGGGTCCTTTGTCCTTTGAATGGCTATATACCGTCTTCCCACAGCAATCAAGGGAGGGATTGTTTTCCTTCACTGTGGACTGTGCTTCTGAAGTAGTTACCAGGTCCAACGCTGGCTCGTCTTCTCCCCAGGGTTGCAAACAGGGCAGCCAGCCCTAGTCTGGAGAAAGCCCTGCTATTAGAGATTGTATCTTTCTCCGTTTTTTTCTGATCACTGACCCGTGGTTTTTCTTTTGTCCAAATACAGTCCTCCACTTCCACAGCCTCTCTTCTCTTCTTTTTGTCCCTCTGCAGAAGGGGATCCGTCCCTCCTGTGCCTATGCTACCCATTTTATCCCTTCCATTTTGCAATCATGTACCTATTGCCCATCAGTTCTTCTCCGTGGGCCTCTGGAGATGTCTCTGTCACTCTGTAGCCTGGACGCTTGGAATTCAATGTTCTGGCCTCTAGACGGATGTTTGAGGGATGAGGGAACTTCGGATCTCCCTACTTCTCCACCATGTTGGATCTCCTTTGCCTGATTGATCATCTTCTTATTCATCCACCCAACCTATATTGATTAAAGTTCACAATGAAGGATTACAAGGAGGATGAGAAAAGTTAGCCAAAGTAAAAGGAAGACAGAGTGGCAGAGACTGTTCTAGACAGAAGGAAACACAATTTGCAAAGCCCCTGAGAGAAACATGACACACACATGGAACAGAAGGAAGGGCAATGGGGCCAGGACCTCAGAACCCAAGACAGAGGGAGCAAGACCTAGCAACCTTAATTCTAGGTATTTACCCTGCAGAATGTATAATTATGTTTACAATAAAACCTGTACACAAATGTTCATAGTGCCTTCATTTATAATTGCCAAAGCTTGAAATAACCCAAATATCCTGCATCTAAAAACTGGATAGACAACTGTGATTCTTCTACACTCTGGAATACTACTTAGAAATATTAATGGACAAATTATGTACATGCAAAATAGCATGGATGAAACTTAAATACATTACACTAAGTGAAGGAAGCCAGATTTTAAAATGCTGCATAATGTATGATTTCCTTAGTGTGACATTCTAGCTAAAACAAATTTATAGGAGCAGTAAACAGATAAGTGGTTGCTAGTAGCTGGGGATGGGGAGAAGGAATGACAATGAAGGGGACAGGGGAATTCTTCAGAAAGATGGAACTTCTCTATCTTAATTGTGGTGGTGGTTACTCAATTGGATTTGAAAGACTTTCAAAATTGTACCCTAAAAGGAATAAATTTAACTTTATCTAAATTACAGCTTAATGAAAATAATTTTAAAATCTTATAGTTTTGTTAACTGAAAAGCAAAAGATGTTATACTGTGATTCCAAATTGGTGTCTAAAAACCAAATAAATAGGGGCACCTGGGTGGCTCAGTCGGTTAAGCGTCCGACTTCGGCTCAGGTCATGATCTCACAGTTCGTGGGTTCGAGCCCCGCGTCGGGCTCTGTACTGACTGCCAGCTCAGAGCCTGGAGCCTCTTTCAGATTCTGTGACTCCCTCTCTCTCTGACCCTCCCCTGCTCATGCTGTCTCTCTCTCTCTCAGAAATAAATAAAACATTAAAAAAATAAAAAACCAAATAAATAAATAAGTAAATGAGTAGACCGATGTATCTATGAATCTATGTTCATTTGCATATGCATAGAAGGAGTTTGCCAAGTAATAACACTGGTGATATTTGGGAAGGGGGATGGGAGAACACTTATTAGGGAAGACTTCTTATTTTAATTCCAGTAAGTTAACATACAGTGTTATATTACTTTCAGGTATACAATATAGTGATTCAATACTTCCATACCTCACCTGGTGTTCATCGCTACAAGTATACTTCTTAATCCCCATCTCTTATTTCACCCATCCTTCCAACTCACTCCCCCTCTCATAACCATCAGTTTGTTCTTTATAGTTAAAAGTCTATTTCTTGAATTCTCTCTCTCTCTCTCTCTCTCTCCGCATTCATTTTGTTTCTTAAATTCCTCATATGAGTCAAGTCACATGTTATTTGTCTTTCTCTACCTCACTTATTGCCCTTAGCATTATGCTTTCTAGTTCCATCCATGTTGTTGCAAATGGTAAGATTCCATTCTTTTTATGGTTGAATAATATTCCATTGTATATGTATGCCACATCTTTATCCATTCATCTATCAATAAACACATTGATAGATGCTGCTTCAATATCTTGTTATTGTAAATAATGCTACAATAAGTATAAGGGTGCATGTATCCCCTTGAATTAGTGTTTTTGTATTTTTTGGGTAAATACTCATTAGTGTGATTACTGGATCATAAAGCAGTCCTATTTTCAACTTTTTGAGGAAACTCCATAGCTTTTGCCACAGTCGTGGCACCAGTTTGCATTCCCACCATCAGTTCACAAGGGTTCTTTTTCCTCTTCATTCTCACCAACACTTGTTTCCTGTGTGTGTGTGTGTGTGTGTGTGTGTTTAAAATTTTAGCCATTCTGATAGCTATGAGATGACATATCGTTGTTGTGACTTGGATTTCCCTGATGATGAGTGATGATGAGCATCTTTTCATATGTCTGTTGGCCATTTAGACATCTTTGAAATGTCTGCTCATGTCTTCTGCCCATTATTTAATTAGATTATTTGTTTTTTGAGTGTTGAGTTGTATAAGTTCTTTATACATTTTGGATACTAACCCCTTATCAGATACGTCATTTGCAGATATCTTCTCCCATTCTGTAGGTTTGGTTGCCTTTTAGTTGTGTTGATTTTTTCCTTTGCTGTGCAGAAGCTTTTTTATTTTGATGAAGTTCCAATAGTTTATTTTTGCTTTAGTGTTCCTTCCCTCAGGAGACAGATCTAGGGAAATGCTGCTAAGACTGATGTTAGAGACATTACTGCCTGTGTTCTCTTCTAAGATTATTATTATTTCAGGTCTCACATTTAGGTTTTCAACCCATTTTTGAGTTTATTTTTGTGTCTGGTGTAAGAAAGTTGTCCAGTTTCCTTCTTTTGCATGTAGGTGACTAGTTTTCTGAACACTATTTTTTTTTAATATTTTTATTTATTTCTAGGAGAGAGAGAGAGAGAGAGAGAGACAGCGTGAGCAGGGGAGGGTCAGAGAGAGAGGGAGTCACAGACTCTGAAACAGGCTCCAGCCTCTGAGCTGGCAGTCAGCACAGAGCCCGACGCGGGGCCCGAACCCACGAACCGCGAGATCATGACCTAAGCGAAAGTTGGACGCTTAACCGACTAAGCCACCCAGGCGCCCCTGAACACTATGTTTTTTTAAGAGACTGTCTTTTTCTCATCGGATATTCATTCTTCCTTTGTTGAAGATTAATCCACCATATAATTGTGGGTTTATTTCTGGGTTTTCTATTTTGTTCCATTGATCTATGTGTTAATTTTTGCGTCAGTATCATACTTTTTTATTAGTACACGTTAGTAACATAACTTGAAGTATGGAATTGTGATACGTACAGGTTTGCTTTTCTTTTTCAAGATTGCTTTGGTTATTTGGGGCCTCTGTTGCTCCATACAAATTTCAGGATTGTTTGTTCTTGTTCTGTGAAAAATGCTGTTGGCATTCTGATAAGGATTATGCTAAATGTGCAGATTGTTTTCTGTAGTATAGACATTTTAACTTTTATTTGTTCTTCCAATCCATGAGCATGGAAAGTCTTTCCATTTCTGTGTCATCTTGAATTTCTTTCATCAGTCTATATAGTTTTTAGCGTAGTCTTTCACCTGTTTGGTTAGATTTATTCCTAGGTATTTTATTATGTTTGGTTCTATTGTAAATGAGATTGTTTTCTTAATTTATTTTTCTGCCGCTTCTTTATTACTGTATAGAAATGCAACAGATTTCTGCACATTGATTTTTTATCTTTTGACTTTACTGAATTTATTTTGGTGTCCTACAGTAGTTTCTTGGTAGAGTCTTTTGGGTGTTTTATGTATAATATCATGCCATCTGCAAATAGTGAAAGTTTTATTTTTATTTATTTATTTTTTTTTTACCAATCTGGATAACTTTTATTTGTTTTTGTGTGCTTGGTGGCTGTGGCTAAGAGTTCTAGTACTATATTGAATAAAAGTAGTGAGAATGGAATCCTTGTCTTGTTCCTGCCCTTAGGGAAAAAGCTCTTGGTTTCTCTCCATTGAGTATGATGTTCACTGTGGGTTTTTCATATATGGCCTTTATTATGTTGAGGTATGTTCTCTCCAAACCTGTTCTGTTGAAGGTTTTTATCATGAATGGATATTCTATTTTGTCAAATGCCTTTTTGCATCTATTGAACTGATCATGTAGTTTTTATCTTTTCTCTTATTGATGTGCTGTATTAAGTTGATTGATTTTCAATTATTGAACCACACTTGCATACCGGGAATAAATTCCACTTAATCATGGTGAATGCTTTCTAAAATGTATTTTTTGATTCAGTTTGCTAGTGCTTTGTTGAGGATTTTTGCATCTATGTTCATCAGAGATATTGGCTTGTAGTTCTCTTTTATTGTAGTGTCTTTATCTGGTTTTGGTATCAGTGTGACACTGGCCTCATAGAATGAATTTAGAAGTTTATCTTCCTATTCTATTTTTTTGAATACTTTGAGAATAATAGGTATCAACTCTTGTTTATATGTTTAGTAGAATTCACCTGGGAAGCTGTCTGATCCTGGATTTTTGTTTGTTGGGAATTTTTTAATTACTGATTCTATCTCCTTGCTAGCAAACGGTCTGTTCAAACTTTTTATATCTTCCTTCTTTAGTTTCAGTAGATTATATCTTTCTAGGAATTTATCCATTTCTTCTAGGTTGTCCAATTTGTTGATACATAGTTTTGCACAATATTCTGTTACAATTGGTTGTATTTCTGTGGTGCTGGTTGTTATTTCTCCTCTTTCGTTTGTGATTGTTTATTTGAGTCATTTTCCCCTCTCTCTCCCTTTCTCTACTTTTTTCTTTCTTTCTTTCTCTCTTTCTCTCTCTCTTTCTTTCTTTCTTTCCTTCCTTCCTTCCTTCCTTCCTTCCTTCCTTCAATGAGTCTGGTTAGAAATTTATCAACTTTGTTGATATTTCAAAGAACCGGTACCTGGTTTAACTGATCTGTTCTTTTTCTTTTTTAGTTTCCCTATAATTTATTTCCTCTCTAATCTTTATTATTTTCTTCTGCTGATTTTGGGATTTTTTTTGTTCTTCTTTTCCTAGGTCCTTAATTTATAAGGTTATCTTTTCGTTTGAGTTTTTTTTTTTTATTTGCTTCGTACGGTGGGCCAGTATTGCTATAAACGTCCTTCTTAAAACCACTTTTGCTGAATCTAAAAGGTTTTGGACAGTTGTGTTTCTATTTTAATTTGTTTCCATCTATTTTTGATTTCTTTGATTTTTGATTGACCCATTCATTGTTTTCAATGCATGTTATGTAAAACCCAGGTATTTGTGCTCTTTCCATATTTTTTCTTGTGTTTGATTTCTAGTTTCATAGTGTTGTGGTCAGAAAAGATTCATGGTATGACTTCAATCTTTTTTAATTTGTTGAGATTTGTTTTCTGGCCTAATATGTCATCTATTCTGGAGAACGTTCCATGTGCACCAGAAAAGAATGTATATCCTGCTGTTTTAGGGTTAAGTGTTCTGAATATTTCTGTTAAATCCATCTGTTTACAGAGTATCTTTCAAAGCCACTACTTCTTTCTTGATTTTCTGTTTGGGTGATCTGCCCATTGATGTAATTGGAGTTACTGTTACTGTATTATTATCAATTTGTTCCTTTATGTTTGTTAATAAATCTTTTACTTATTTGGGTACTCCCATGCTGGGTGCACAAATATTTAAAATGGTTATATCTTCTTTTTAATGCTTACTTACTTTTGAAAGAGAGAGAGAGAGAGAGAGAGAGAGAATGAAGAATGAGCAGGGGAGGGACAGAGAGAAAGGGAGACACAGAATCTGAAGCAGCTAAAGGCTCTGAGCACAGAGCCTGATGTGGGGCTTAAACCCACGAACTGCAGAATCATGACCTGAGCTAAAGTTGGATGCCTAACCAACTGAGCCACTTAGGCACCCCAATTGTTTTATCTTTTTGTCGGGCTGTCCTCTTTATTATTATACAGTGTCCTTCTGTGTCTCTTATTACAATCTTGGTTTTAAAGTCTATTTTGTCTCGGGGCGCCTGGGTGGCTTAGTCGGTTAAGCGTCTGACTTTCGCTTAGGTCATGATCTCGCGGTTCGTGGGTTCGAGCCCCGGGTCGGGCTCTGTGCTGACTGCCAGCTCAGAGTCTGGAGCCTGTTTCAGTCTGTGACTCCCTCTCTCTCTGACCCTCCCCTGCTCACGCTGTCTCTCTCTCTCTTAGAAATAAATAAAACATTAAAAAAAATAAATAAAGTCTATTTTGTCTCAAACAAGTGTTGCTACTCCAGCTTTCCTTTATATCTATTTGTATGGTAAATATTTTCTCCACACTCTCACTTTCAATCTGCATTTGTCTTTAGGTCTGAAACGAATCTCTTGTAGGCAACATATAGATGGGTCTTGTGTTTTTAGTCCATTCTGTCACTGTAGTATTTGATGGATTATTTAGTAGATTTAAATCCAAAATAATTATTCATAGATATGTATTTATTGCCATTTTGTTAGTTGTTTTGTTGTTTAAGTTTTTCTCTGGTTTTTCATAGTTTGTTGGTTTTCTGGTCCTTTCTCATCTTTCTTTTTCATAGTTTGTTGGTTTTCTTTAGCGATATAGTTGGATTCTTTTCTTTTTATTCTTTGTATATCTATTAATGTTTTTTGAAGTAATCTTTACACCCAACATGAGACTGAAACCTACAACCCTGATATCAAGAGTTCCATCCTCTACTGAGTCAGCAGACACCCCTCTATTCGTGGGTTTTGATTTGTAGTTATCATTAGGTTTTTATATATTTTTGCATGTAGTCATTTATATTAATTTGACAGTATTTATGTTTCGACCCATTCTTTACTCCTCTCCCCTCCACATTTTACGTATATGATGTTATATTTTACATCCTTTTATTTGGTGAATTCTTTGACTTTTTTTTTTTTTACAGAAATACATAGTTTTACTGTTTTTGTGTTTCCCACTTTTCATACTCTCACTTATGGTAGGAAAGAAACTTTTATTTTGTGTGGATATTGTGCAATATAAGCTGTATATAAATTATTTATATTTATACTTTATTACAAAACATCATGTACAGAAGGATATTCTGATAAGCTATAATGGTAACGAGAATGAGAATGATATTTCAATATGCATTTAAAACATGTTTGTCTAACTCTTTGTTCCATTACGATTAATGTAGTAACGACAACTAGCTTCATATGGCTTATGAAGTAAAACGTAAAAATGTAATCATGTTCAGTGGGATATACATACAAATTTAAGGAAATGTGAAATATGTTCCTTCTGAATTATAGTTCATTAAGGGAAAATATTATTCCCAGAATGCATAATAATAGTACATAAAATGATCAAGAACTGTGGCTTTATTATAATAAAGAAAACGTCATGGAGGAATATGGGCGTTCGGTCATGAACATAAGACTTTCTAAGTGTTTGAGATCCAGACAAGAGAAGTTGCCTGTATGTCTCAATGGTCGTTGTCATTCTTTAGCAGAGCCTATAGAGTGGCCTGAACCCCAAAAAAGACATGCAATGCATTTACTGAGGTGGAAGAATCAGGACAATCTCACCCACCAGACCAAAGCCTGTCAAATGTCCTCACCACCACTACCACTATCCCAATATCATGTTCCCATAGTAAACCTGTCACCTCAGCATCAATGGCTTCATTTACAGAGCTGCTTTTTATGTCCTCTGTGCTCTGTTCGCAGGAAAGGTACACTTTTTGCCCTGAAAGTTCAACACCTTCCTGGTTGCAAGTGGACTCACACCTGTTTACAAATTCTCCAGTGCCTTGCCAGAGCTCTGCGGGTAAAATGTTAACTCCTGGCCATGGGCAAGGGACTCTACCTTCCTTACTACCCTTTTTGGGGTCATTCCCCATCTCACACCCATTCTGCTACACTGGCTTCACTCCATTCCAAAAGGTTCAAACTACTTCCCACCTCAGGGCCTTTGCACACCCCTTCTTGGAAGTCTCTTGTGTCCTAGCTCTCTCCAGCTCACACACTCATGTTGTTTTCTATATGTATTTTCCTGGAGAGCATTTCTGTGCTCCTACCACTGCACTATCTAAATTAGATCCTCCATGTTGTTTTCTTTCATAAGACACCTAACTTTGAGCCATGAAGGCCACTGGAGCAAAATGCTTGATAAAAGCTCAGAATCTTTGGTCACACCAACTTATATCAAACTGTGTTATCAAGGTGAATGTGATGTCCCCCATGATATGTCCTGGGTGAACTTTCCTTCTAAATTCTTACTTAGGTAGGGAAGAAGATGGATACTAGCCTCTATCTCTAAGTCCCAGATTATTCATTCATGAGAATAACCCAGTTTTTCTCACAGGAAAGCTGTGAGCATTACATGATATAACACCTATGCTAGCAGATGCATGTGTAGTCTTGTTGTTATGCGGACTCTTACAAGTGTATATGTGCTCAAGGAATTTCTTATTACCACTGTTTCCTGTCCCACTTGAGATTCTGGGAGATTTGGAGAGAAAGTGGCTGTCAGGATAAAGTTAAATGGTTTTCCAAAGCCCTGTACTACAACGCTGGTACACAACTGCTTTTGTACTCCAGAAATAGTATTAAACTTCATCCTTAAGGTAAAGAATTATTAGAGAGCACGGAACTATTGCACAGGCCTCTAGGACTTGAATCATAGAAATGGAATCTTTTCCTCTTATATGAAGAAAGAGGATGATAGATTCAGAGACTGTGAGACTGCCAGTAAGTGTGTAGTGTCTTAAAGTCTGTGGGGTTCATTCAACAAGATTAAGAATATATTCCTATATGACAAGAATGCTTGCTAGAATTCTGGGGTTGTGACAAGCGGTATTCAGAAAGGCACACTGCACTGAGAGTCAGGAGCTCCTTTCATGTTCCATTCTGAGGCATCTCAGGTGAGTTCCTTCCTTTGGATGTTCTGCACTGTCACATGGGTGTTCACTGACCATCTGTCACTCTTCACACCTCCACTGAAGAATTCATGGTAATGGCTTCACATCGTCCAGGTCTTTGTGGAAGTTATGACAACCTCTACAGAATTTCCTTAATTTACAAAAACGAAGAAGGACTCACTGGAATCATCAGACGAGCTGGGCCTGGCATAGTGGGAAAGACTAATGGGAGCTGGATGGGAGGCAAGGGATGGGGAGTCCAGCCTGACTGATGAAGAGTAGAGGCCCCCAGGTGGGCAGACATGGCTTAGAGGTAACTGACTTGGCACTCCAAGGAGCTGAAGCCATCCTAGCTTAGGAGCCATTGCAGGATTTTTATGTATTTTCTTTTTTTGCGATATTACATGAGCTTCCAGGAAGTCTATATGAGATCAAAGCCTTGCCTGACCTAGGAGATACTTGATTAGAGGCGTGTCCTACTACCATTTCCTCACTAACACCTTTTCAGATGCAGGCTATGGTGCTAAGAACAGCTAGGCATCGATTTATTTTATTTTGGATGGGGAGGGGTAGTGTCTAACCTTGTCTGCTCTAGGTCTGATGTTCCTGCCTTTGGATATGCCCACTGAGGGAGTAAAGTGTTGACATTCAACCATGGGCTTTTTAGAGCACAAGGGTTACAGGACAGTGGGATGACAAGAGGCTGTGAATGGAGAGGGATTTGGAGATCATTCAGGGCATGATGCCACTAAAACTATATGAGCAGTTGGAGGATGACCTAAGGTGGCAGCATAATAGGAAGACCCTAGGCTTCCTTGGTTTCTCAAATATAGCTAGAGAGCTATCAAATCATTCTGAATACCCAAGAGACTGCCCTGAGGACTGATAAAACAAACTGCACAACTAGAGGGAAAGAAGAGGCCACTTCAAGGAAGGTAGGAATTATGGAGACATGGTTTGGGAGAGAAACAAATCGCGGATGCTATGGAGGGTAGGGAGCCTTGGTCTTGCAGAAAGACCAGAGAGAGGAGAGTGCACTGGGGATCACACATGGAGAGCACTTTCCTGAAACCACTGTCTAGGAAAGTGAGAAGAGCTGATTTTTGTGAGACTTTGCAACCAACAGGCCTGAAGAACTTGAGATTTACAGGTCCAATGCTTGGCTGTGTTAGAGCCCTGAGGACACTGCCTTGCTCCTGGAGAGAAGGGAGGCAGGCAACCAGGGGACAGACAGCATGATCTTAGGATTGCCTATGGCTTACCAGAAGAGACTGTTTCCTCTTCTTGGAGTGCATCTGAGAGACAGCATTGTCTCTCTTGGGAAAAAAGCACTGATGGGTGCCATACCTCTCCCCTATCCCTCAGCATAGGTGTAGAGACACCTGCTGAAGGTGGCTAACCCAAACACTGGATGTTTAGCTTGCTTTGTTCCAAAGACCACCCCCACTGAATACTAGATGACTGCCTTTCTGAGTCAAACCTGCATCAGGACCAGCAGAGTGAGACCCTCACCCAGAAGATGAGTGAAAAGCCTCTCCATACCAGGTTCCTAAAGTTTAGAGTTTTAAAAGGCAGCAGGCTTGCCTGTGATAAAGCACAAAGTGCTCTGCACTGCTCCAAGGAAAGCAACCAGGAGATAGACAATGTGAAAACAGTAATCTGAAAAATGCCTAGAATGCATGAGGCTCTTCTGGGCTTCCCTGAGAGCAGCGAGCATCGACTTTCCTCTCCAGGGACAAAGAACTTGACTGGTACAATTTCTCTCCCCGCCCCCCCTCCCCCCAGCATAAAGCAACCTCAGTAAACAACACAGTGCCAACAGTGGCTGCCTAAACTGCTTACACCAAGATCCACACCGCTACATTTCATTGGTACTGCTTCTCTCAAGCAAGTGTGCCTAAGGACCAGCACAGTAAGCTACTTCCGCAGAAGACCAGCACAAACCTCCACAAATCTACAGACCATAGAGGCTTCAGTTCTAGCGGAAGTAACATTAGATATAATTTAAAGATCAGACCAGAGCACTTCGTTAAAACTTGCCACACTCTGGCCAAGGTCCAAACAGTGTCCACTTCAGGCAAGGAGAGCCTCTAAAGATTATTGACATGAATCAAACATAGGAGCATAGTGCACACAGCACCCACCAGAGACACTTCCTGAAGTGCCAGACCCTGGGTATTATATGACCTCTTCTTCATAAAACCATTACTCATAGAAACAGGAAACATAACAGGTTTTTCTAACGTAACAAAGAAGACAGAGACTGAAACAAAATGCAAAAACAGAGAAATTCATCCCATTAGAAAGAACAAGAACAGGTCATGGCCAGAGATCTAACTGAAACAGATATAAGTCAGAAGTGTGATCCAGAATTTAAAGCAACAATCATGAGGATACTCTCTGGGCTTCTGAGGAGCATGGAAGACATAAGGACAACTCACTGCAGAGATAAAAGCTAAAACACAATCGGGTGAAAAGGAAAAATGTAATGCCTGAGAATCAAAATTGACTGGATGTAATGACCACAAGGATGGGAGAAGCAGAGGGGTGAATAAATGCTTTAGAAGATAGAATTATGGAAAATAATGAAGCAAAAAAAAAAAAGAGGAAAAGAAGAACGACAGATCAGTAGACTTAAGTTACTCAGAGATTCTATCAAGCATAATAACATTCATATCATAGGAGTCCTAGAAGAGTAAGAAGAGGGAAAAAGGAGAAAAAGGTTTATTCGAGGAAACAATGGCTGAAAACTTCCCTAATCTGGGTAAGGACACACATCGAAATCCAGGAGGCACAGAGGTACTTCTATCGAAATCAATAAAAGCAGACCAATGCCAAGACACATTTCGGTACCATTTGCAAAATATAGTGATAAAGAAAAAAATTCTAAAACAGCAAGAAAAAGAATGTCCTTAACTTATAACTTAGCAGCAGATCTCTCCGCAGAAACATGGCAAGCCAGAAGGGAGTGGCATGATATATTCAAAATGCTGAATGGGAAAAATCTGCAGCCAAGAATGCTCTACCCAGCAAGACTATCATTCAGAATAGAAGGACAGATAAGGAGTTTCCTAAACAAAAATTAAAGGAGTTCCTGACCACTAAGCCAGCCCTGCAGAAATAGTAAAGGGACTAAAACTGACAAAGACTAGTAAGGAACAGAGAAAATATCCAGAAATAATTACAAAACATGGAATAAAATGGCACTAAATACATATCTATAAATAATTACTCTGAATGTAAAAGGTCTAACTGTTCCAATCAAAAGACATAGGGTGTCGGGATGGATAAGAAAAAAAAGACACCTCTATATGCTGCCTATAAAAGACTCATTTTGTTTTATTTTATTTTGTTTTGTTTTGTTTTATTTTATTTTATTCTTTTAATCTTTTCTTTATTTTCTGAGAGACAGAGAGAGAGTGACAGCATGAGCAGGGGAGGGTCAGAGAGAGAGAGGGAGATACAGAATCTGAAGCAGGCTCCAGACTCTGAGCTGTCAGCACAGAGCCCGACGCGGGACTCGAACCCACTAGCTGTGAGATCATGACCTGAACCGAAGTCGGATGCCCAACGACTGAGCCACCCAGGCACCCCAAGAGACTCATTTCAGATCTAACAACATCTGCAGATTGAGAGAGAGGGGATGGAGAAGTATTTAAGAAAACTGGAGTAGCAATACTTATATCAGACAAACTAGATTAACACTAACAGGAGATGAACAGGGGGACTTAATCATAATAAAGGGTACTATCCAACAAGAAGATCTAACAGTTGTAAATATTTATACCCCCAACTTGGAACACCAAATATATAAGTCAATCAATAACAAATATGAAGGTACTCATTGATAATAATACAAAAATAGTGGGGGACCATAATACCCACTTACAGCAATGGACAGATCATCTAAGCAGAATATCACCAAGGAAACAATGACTTTGAATGACACACGGATGACACACTGGGCCAGATGGACTTACAAAGTATATTCAGAACATTTCATTCTGAAGTAACAGAGTAAGCATAAGCATTCTTTTCAAGTGCACATGGGACATTGTACCGAAGAGATCACATAATGGGTCACAAATAAGGCCTCGAAAGTACAAAAATATTGAGATCATACCACGTATCTTTTCGGACCACAATTCTATGAAAGTTGAAGTGAACCACAAGAAATACTTTAAGAAGACCACAAACACATGGAGGTTAAAGAATACCCTACTATAGAATTAGTGGGTCAACCAGAAAATTAAAGAATTAAGAAAAAGTTAAAAATACATGGAAGTAAATGAAAATGAAAACACGACACTCCTTGGGGCACCTGGGTGCCTCGGTCGGTTAAGTGTCTGACTTTGGCTCAGGTCATGATCTCACAGCTTGTGGGTATCTCCCTCTTTCTCTGACCCTCCTCTGCTCATTCTCTCTCCCTCTCTCTCTCAGAAATAAATAAAACATTAAAAAATTTTTAAATTAAGAAAAAAAGAAAACACGACACTCCCAAACCTTTGGGATGCAGCAAAGGTGGTCCTATGAGGGACGTATATAGCAGTACAGTTTACCTCAAGAAGCATGAAAAATCTCAAATTAACAACCTAACCTTACACCTAAAGTAACTAGAAAAAGAACAACAATCATTTGACAAAGTACAACATCCATTCATGATAAAAACCTGCAACAATATAGGTTTAGAGGGAACATACCTCAACATAATAAAGGTCATATATGAAAAACGCACAGCTGATATCATCTTCAATGTGCAAAAGCTGAAAGCTTTTTCTCTTAGACAGGGATGTCCGTTTTCATCAGTGTTATTTAACATAGTAGTGCAAGACCTAGTCTCATCAATCAGACAACAACAACAACAACAAAAGACATCCAAATTGGCAAAGAAGAAGTCAAAGTTTCACTATTTGCAGATGACATGATACTCTATAAAGAAAACCCAAAAGACTCCATCAAAAAATTGCAAGAATTGATACACAATTTCAGCAAATTTTCAGGATACAAAATCAATGCACAGAAATCTGATGTATTTCTATACATCAATAATGAAGCAGCAGAAAGAGAAATCAAGAAATCAATCAAATTTACAATTGCGCTAAGAACTGTAAGATACCTAGGAGTCAATATCTTTACTCTGAAAACTAAAAAACATTGATGGGGTAATTGAAGATGTCACAAAGAAACGGAAAAGCATTCTATGCTCATGGATTGGAAGAACAAATATTGTTAAAATGTTGATACTGCTCAAAGCAATCTACACATTTAATTAAACTCCTATCAAAACGCCACCAGCATTTTGCACAGAGCTAAAACAAACCTAAAATTTGTATGGAACCACAAAAGATTCTGAAAAGCTAAAGCAATCTTAAACAAGAAAAGAAACCCTGGAAGCATCACAATTCTGGACTTCAAATTATATTACAAAGCTGTAGTTAGGACAGTGGAGTAGTGGCACAAAAATAGACACATCGATCAATGGACCATTTATGTTCATTTCAACAGAAATGTTGAGGCCAGCACAAGGGAAAGGACTTTGCACATCCACGGAAACGGGTCTCTTGTGTGTGTGTGTGTGTGTGTGTGTGTGTGTGTGTGTGTGTGTGTGTGTGTAAGGAAGTGAGAAGAGAGGCAGATCCTAGTTTGCAAGAACAAGTTAAGTCTGAGGACCTGGTTGGGTTAACCAGGTATGGCTGGCTGTGGTCAAACAGGGCACCATCTTGCACACCTGGAATTTCTAGAGGGGAACATTTGTCATAAATCAAGCTTTCAATCCTTTCCTATTCAATCTTAGTTTAGTGCTCAATCCATTACAGAATGAGTGCATCATAGTTTTGTCAGTAGAAAGTCAATTTCCTTTCCACTGTGGATATTAACCTCTGCATTATCCCTAACTCCTGAAAATGGAGCGGCTCACTGGCAGGATAAGAACTGCTTTGTATCCAGCCACATTTGCTTTGAGAAAATAATAGGTGGTATTTAAACTGGGTCTTGGTAGGTATATTAAAGTTTCCTTTCAAGGTTCCTTATGAATATGTCTGAAAGTCACTTAATTTTTGGCTTAAATTCATATAGTCTGGAATTTGCAATGCGTATAAGCAAGCATGTCATGATATACTTTATTGTAATTTTCTTTAAGATGAAGCTCTTTTATTTGATGAACAAGGAATTATGTTCTTTGAATGTTTCTGTTCAGGTTTTGCCTGTCATATTCTTGCAATAGTTAATTCAGTTTCCAAGATGAATTCAATGATCTCTTTCCTTCCTTGTTGGAAACAACATCTGTGTGATACGGTTTAAGAAAGTAGAAATGAAAGACAAAAGAGTTGGTTCAAATAGTCACAGTAAATTGAAATTAGATTTTAAACAGTGTTCAAGTGTCAGGAAGGGAACGCCAAAAATTAACTGTTTGTCAGTGGGCTGTGGAGTTGCTGGTTATTTATGTTTTCCCCTTCATACTTGACTGTATGGATATGATAGTCATGACAGTCATAAACAAAGCCCATAATGGTATACTCAGTGGGAAGAGTAAGGGCTTTGGGGTCAGAAATACATGGGTTCTAGTCTGGGCTCTGCCAGTGGCATACGACAAGATGGGGCACTAAGCCCCCCAAGCCTCAGCCCCCCTTCCAGGGACTGAGCAGAGGACCCTCCCTCACAGGGAGGCCTGTGGGCGTTTGATGAAATCACAAAAGCAGCATAGGTTACACAGGTGTTTTGGTCTCAGCCATGCCGGGGATGTGAGACTCAGCTCTCTCATCTGTAAAGAGGGGAAACACCATGTGGACCCCTGCAGTTATGTCAAGAGATTCCACATTATTATGTAGATTAAAAGATAAATCACTGTCATATTATGCACACAGTTACTAAGAAGGTAGGAAATTATTATATGCAATGAGAATGTAATAGAGAATTTTGCTGGCTTCTTTAATTTTTCCTCTTTTCCAAATTCGTTTATATATTTTGGAAATATATTTTCAACAGTATTCCACAAAGTAAATCGTTTTAAACGTTAACCTACAACTCTACCTCTTGAAGGCTCATGTGGTCTTTGCCATGGAAAACCGTGTCTGGTAAAAAGAAGAGAGTCACACCAGAGCTCTCATCGGATATTTTAGAGGAGGAAGCATCAATCTGCAGCCTTCACCGCTTCTCTACGGTACGTGCCCCAGTTATTCTCTATGGAACAGCTCTGCAGTTCCATTAGTCAAATGGCCCATGTCCTGGGCATTCTTCTCAAAAGTGGAAGAGGTGAATCCTGGGGCAAAGCTTCAAAGAAGACATTTGAAAGCTCTAGGGTTCTAAGTGCATGGTCTGAAGCCAAGCCCATGAGAAATTTTAAACTCACTCCCATTGGACCCCTCGCAAATGAAAAAAAGTGTACCTGGAAATGGTGAACTAGTGGAGTTACTAGATGACTAAGGATAATAATCAAACCACGAGGCTCAGAAAACTTCCCACAGGATGCACGGTTTAAACTGAGACCCGAGGGGTAAGGAGGCACTAATCAGGGAATGGGGAGCATGCAGCTAATCTGAGACCCTAACCGGGTATCACAGTCAGGAAATACTCTATGACTCGGTTTGTCCCTGAGGAAATCCCGTGTGGAAATCCACTACCCGGCTGTTGGGCATCTCTGGAAAACTGTTGTGTACCTTCACAGCGCAATGGTAGAGGTGCCTGAATCCCTTCTCCCTTTGCTCTGACTCCAGGCCTGTAGTATCCACTAGTGGGATACCAGTCCTGAGTTTTACACCTGTGGAACCATGGAGAAGAGAACTGCTGAGTAAAGGGATTTGATTACGATTTCCGTTTTACATACTCTTTGACCATTCGCAATGCAAAATAACGTTTGATAGATATTTGTTTTATAGTCTCTAATAATTGTTTTGTTTGGAGGAAATTCTGAAATTGATGGTCACTGCCATCTAGTGCCCGGATCGAGAATGGCGGCTTGGACATCACGTAGCAGGAAGCCTTGGAAGGAGGGAGAGAGGAGCCCTATCGCAGGGAATTTTCTGGACGTTTATATGACAAATTCAGCATTAAAGGGTGACTCAGACAGAGCCCAAGGGCATTAAACCCCATGTCAGGAAGATTTCTTCAGTCCCTCTCACCAACGATTCCCGGAAATCTGCACCTATGTGTCTGTGAGAGTGTGAAGTATATAGGTATGTATACATACATACGTACATATAGACATGTACATACACACGTGTGTACATATGTACACACACGTGTAGCTGAGATGCATTCAAACGTTATTTTGTAATGAAATTCCCAACAAAGAATATACTATAATCTTCTATAATTTTATCTCCGTTATTTTTCTGATTTCAAAATTAATATATATGTCCTGAAAATAAATGCAGTGCAGAATGTATATTTATTAGGGAATTTTTTGTTGTATATTTCCTTCATCTTGATACACAGCAAGATGCCTATCCTTCATAATTAAATTTGTATTTTCCAGCTATGTTTTTCTGTGTAGAGTCACATGAATGTACATATTTCTTCAAAATTTGAATTGCAGTATTGTACTTCAATATGCTTTATACATGCATATACAGACATATACATATACAATTTGTTTTTAATTTTAATTTTTTATTTTTATTTGAGAGACAGCACATATGCCTACACTCACACGTGTCCGCAGGGGAGAGGTAAAGGGAAGAGAGAGAGAGAGAGAGAGTCTTAAGCAGGCTCAGGGCTGAGCCTGACGCAGAGCTCCAACCCATGACCCTGTGATCATGACCTGAGCTGAAATCAAGAGTTGGAGGCTCTACCGACTGAGCCAACCAGGTGCCCAATGTTTTTATACTTTGATCTTTATATAGTTGATTGTGATGCATAGTTTGAATTGCTTCACTATGGATTTTGAACAACACTTTCCTAGGTAATAAGATTTACTTACATAAGACAATAATAAACATTTGTGTATAAAATATGTTCCAAATATTTTCCCAAGAATTCACATTTCTTTATATGTAACGTTTTCTGTTTGGGGTAGGCAAGGTGTTTTTTAAAACTTCCCTTTAACTTTCCTAATTGATTTGTAACATAGTTAAAGTGTTTCCAGGGGCGCACATCTAGTTTTAAATTTCTCTGGTGTGTATATCATGCCCACGGGGTTTTCGAACAACCCACCCTCTCGGTGGTGAAGATGATTGTGGAGATGCAATGCTGGCCCTTCAGCCTAGAGGCCTGGATATAGGGCCTCTTCCCTGTCTGAAGCCAGGTGTTGTGGCCTAGGCAGAAGCACAGGAAAAACAAACCTCCATGGAGCGAACAAAATTATCATTTACAGGATTACTTCAAGCCAGACACACATTACATATCCCCTTTAAGCCACACAAGTGTTCAGGCATCATCCCCATTTTCCCATATGAAGCTTTTCCCACTGTTTCCCGGTGCCTTTAAGGTTTTGAATGATTGAAGCCCCAGAGGTCTGGTATTTGATGAAACCCTGTGTATTATTCACTTTTGCTATATTATTTTTAAAACATAAAATCAACAAAATTGGAAAGCCAATTTATGCACCCACAAAGTAAAAAATAATAATAAAGTGTGAAAGGCTGGGAATAAATATGTGCAAACATTACAGACCTTGTGCTAATATGTGTGAACCTAAAGGACTGTTGCTAAATAGTTGATAGAGAAAAAGAGCCAAGAGATAGGAATAAACAATTCACCTAAAAAAGGAAAATGCTACTCTAATAAACATTGGACAGATGCCAAACCATATTAGCTGAAGAAGTGAAAATCTGGAGAAGTCAAAAGAAGTGAAAAAGTCAACTCGCATGAAACTGTGCATGTGATTGATGATTTAAAGACAATGCGTGTACACATAAAATACTTATGTTTTAAGGTACGTGATCACATTACCTAAAGAGAATATATCTGGAAAATGAGTACCAATCTAATTATAGTGGGTATTTGTTGGTCACAGTGAAGGGATCATTTAGTTAGAGGGTGCAGCGTGATTTCATTTTTTAAATGTATATTTGTAGGATCTAATATTTTGCCACTAGGTAAGTTTGTTGAAACACTTAAAGTATCCAATAAATAATAGACAAAAAAGTTCACAGATATTTTTGCAGTTTATAAACATGTTCACTTGACACCATTTTATAAAATTTTACAACCTTCCACTCTTGAACAGTTTATCCGTGTAGGTGTGTTCACATACTCTCGTGTGCAAATTTCCTTTTAGCTAACTCTGGCTGAGCTTGCCCTCTCAGGACATAGAGAGTTGGGAAAGAATTGCTGAAAGAGGGTGGGAAATTCCAGAGAGTTCTGGCTGGTGTCCCAGAGCCCAGGCCTTCTCCTCCTCCTTTCCCTTTATAGCACCCTTGACCCAAGACTTTCAGAGTTACAATTCTAGACCAGAGGGAATTTGTCTACATTGACTATATTTTTATTTATCTATTTTTTGTTGTTGTTGCTACATTTTTAAAGATTTATTTTTATTTTTTAATTTAAATTCAAGTTAGTTAACATACAGTACAGTCTTGGCTTCAGGAGTAGAACTCAATGATTCATCTTTTACATATGACATCCAGTGCTCATCCCAAAAAGGGCCCTCCTTAATGCCCATCACCCATATAACTCATCACCCACACCACTCCCCCCTCCAGCAACCCTCAGTTTGTTCTATGTATATAAGAGTCACTTATGGTTTGATTCCTTCTCTGTTTTTATCTTATTTTTCTTTCCCTTCCCCATGTTCATCTGTTGCGTTTCTCAAATTCCCATTATGAGTGAAATCATATGATCTGTCTTTCTCTGACTGACTTATTTTGCTTCGCATAATATCCTCTAGTTCCACCCGTGTTGTTGCAAATGGCAAGATTTAATTCTTTCTCATCGCCGGGTAGTATTCCATTGAATATATATACCACTTCTTCTTTATCCATTCATCAAACGATAGACATTTGGGCTCGTTCCATCATTTGGCTATTGTTGATAGCGCTGCTATAAACATTGGGATGCATGTGCTCCTTCAAATCTATATTTTTGTATCCTGTGGACAAATTCCTAGTAGTGCAGTTGTTGGGTTGTAGGGTTGTTCTATTTTTAATTTTTTGAGGAATCTCCATTTTGTTTTCCAGAGTGGCTGCACCAGTTTTGCAGTCCCACCAACAGTGCCAAAGAGTTCCCCTTTCTCTGCATCCTTGCCAACATCTGTTGTTTCCTGAGTTGTTAATTTTAACCATTTTGACAGGGGTGAGGTGGTATCTCATTGTGTTTTGATTTGTAGTTCCTCAATGATGAGTGATGTTCAGCATCTTTTCATGTGTCTGTTAGCCATCTGGATCTCTTCTGTGGAAAAGTTTCTATTCATGCCTTCAGCCCATTTCTTCACTGGATTATTTGATTTG
Organism: Proteles cristata cristata; assembly: GCA_017311185.1. Taxonomy (NCBI): domain Eukaryota; kingdom Metazoa; phylum Chordata; class Mammalia; order Carnivora; family Hyaenidae; genus Proteles; species Proteles cristata. The sequence goes on from JAESUZ010003998.1 coordinate 117,039, forward strand.
GGGATGTTGAATTTAGTAAGTTCTTTATAGACTTTGGATACTAACCCTTTATCTGATATGTCATTTGCAAATGTCTTCTCCCATTCTGTCGGTTGTCTTTCCGTTTTGTTGATTGTTTCCTTTCCTGTGCAGAAGCTTTGAATCTAGATGAGGTCCCAATAGTACATTTTTGCTTTCATTTTTTTCCCCCTTGCCTCCAGGGAGACATGTCAAGTAAGAAGTTGCTGTTGCCGAGGTCAAAGAGGTTGCTGCCTGCTTTCTCCTGTAAGATTTTGATGGTTCCCATCTCACATGTAGGTCTCTCATTCATTTTGAATTTATTTTTGTGGATGGTGTAAGAAAGTGGTCCAGTTCCATTCTTCTGTATATCGCCATCCAGTTCTCACTGTAGGGTCTGCTAAAGAGACGGTCTTTTGTCCCCATTGGACACTCTTTCCTGCTCTGTGAAAGATTAGTTGGCCATATATTTGTGGGTCCATTTCTGGGTTCTCTATAATATTCCATTGATCTATGTGTCTGCTTTTGTGCCAATACCATACTGTCTTGATGATTACAGCTTTGTAATACAGATTGAAGTCTGGAATTGTCATGCCTCCACCTTTGGTTTTCTTTTTCAATATTATTTTGGCTATTTGGGGTCTCTTCTGGATCCATACAAATTTTAGGATTCTTCGTTCTAGCTCTGTGAAGAGTGATGGTGTTATTTTGATAGAGATTGCATTGAATGTGTAGATCCCTTTGGGTAATATCAACATTTTAACAATATTAATTCTTGCAGTCCATGAGCATGGACTGTTTTTCCATTTCTTTGTGTCTTCTGCAATTTCTTTCCTAAGCTTTCTATAGTTTTCAATATGAAAATCCTTTACCTCTTTGGTTGGGTTTATTCCTAGGTATTTTGTGGGCTTTGGTGCAATCGTAAATGGGATCGATTCCTTGATATCTCTTTCTGGTGCTTCTTTATTGGTGTATATGAATACAACTGACTTCTGTACTTGATTTTATATCTGGCGACTTTACTGAATTCATGTATCCGCTCTAGCAGGTTTTTCTGGTGGAGGCTTTAGGGTTTTCCGCGTAGACTATCTTGTCATCTGTGAAGAGTAAAAATTTGACTTCTTCCTTGTCAATTTGGATGCCTTTTTAAAAATGTTTTTCTTTTTATTTCTTTCTGAGAGAGAGAGAGAGACAGCGTGAGCAGGGGAGGATCAGAGTGAGAGGGAGACACAGAATCCAAAACAGGCTCCACGCTCTGAGCTAGCTGTCAGCACAGAGCCCGACGCGGGGCTCGAACCCACGAACCGTAAGATCATGACCTGAGCCAAAGTCGAACGCTAAATCGACTGAGCCACCCAGGAGCCCCAATTTGGATGCCTTTTATTCCTTTTTGTTGCCCGATTGCTGAGGCTAGGATGTCCAGTACTATGTGAAACAACAGTGGTAGGAGTGGACATCCTTGTTGTGTTCCTGATCTTAGGGGGAATGCTCTCAGTTTTTCCCCATTGAGGATGATATTAACTGTGAGCCTTTCATAAATGGCTTTTGTGATGTTAAGGTATGTTCCTTCTATCCCTAATTTCTGAGGGTTTTTATTAAGAAACAGTGGTGTATTTTGTCAAATGCTTTTTTTTTTTTGCATCTATTGAAGGGATCATATGGTTCTTATTCTTTCTTTTATTAACGCGGTGTAGCACGTTGATTGATTTGCAAATATTGAACTGTTGTAGCCCAGGAATGATTCTGATTTGATCATGGTGAATAATTCATTTAATGTACTGTTGAATTTGATTTCCTAGTATCTTGCTGAGAATTTTTGCAACCATGTTCATCACGGATATTGGCCTGTATTCTCCTTTTTAGTGGGGTCTTTAGCTGATGGTGGAATCATGGTAATGCTGGTTTCATAGAATGAGCTTGGAAGCGTTCCTTCCGTTTCTTTCTCTCTCTCTCTCTTCCTTTCTTTCTTCCTCTCTTTCTTTCTTTTTGGAAGAGCTTGTAAAGAATAGATGTTAACTCTGCTTTAAATGTCTGGTAGAATTCCTCTGGGAAGCCATCTGGCCTAGGACTCTTACTTCTTGGGAGATTTTTGATAACCGATTCAATTTCTTCGCTGGTTTTGAGCCTGTTCAAATTTTCTACTTCTTCCCATTTGAGTTTTGGTAGTATGTGAGTGTCTAGAAATTTATCCATTTCTTCCAGATTGTCCAGTTTGTTGGCATATAATTTTTCATAGTATTCTCTTATGAGTGTTTGTCTTTCTGTGGTGTTTATTGTGATCTATCCTCCTTCATTCATGATTTTATCTATTTGGGTCCGCTCTCTTTTTTCTTTTTTAGAAGTATGGCTAGGGGTGTATCAATTTTCTTTATTCTTTCAAAAAATCAGCTCTTAGTTTCATTGATCTATCCTACTGTTGTTTTTATTTTTTGCTTTTGTTTTTGATTCTATCTTGTTTATTTCTGCTCTAATTTTTATTATTCCCCTTCTTCTGCTGGCTTTGGGCTTTATTTGCTGTTGCTTCTCCAGCTCCTTTTGGTATAAGGTTAGGGTGAATTCTTGCTTCCTGAGATAGGCCTGAATTGAAACGTTATTTCCTATTAGGACTGCCTTTACTGAGTCCCAAAGATTTTGAACCGTCGTGTATTCATTTTCATTTGCTTCCATGTATTTTCTAATTTTTCTTTAATCTCTTGTCTAACCCATCCATTCTTTGATAGGCTTTTCTTTAACCTCCATGTATTTGGGGATTTTCCAAATTTTTTCTTGTGGTTGATTTCAGTTTTAGAGTGTTGTGATCTGAGAGTACGCATGGTAAGATCTCATTCTTTTTGTACCTGTTGAGGGCTGTTGCATGACCCAATGTGTGATCTAATCTGGGTAATTTTCCATGTGCACTCGAGAAGGATGTGTATTCCGATGCTTTTGGATGGAAGGTTCTGAATATGCCTCTTAAGTCCATCTGCTCCAATGTGTCTTTCAGAGCCATTCTTCCCTTGTTGATTTTCTGCTTAGATAATTTGTCCATTGCTGTAACTGGAGTATTATAGTCTGCTACAATTATGTTATCAATTGTAGCAGACTATAATTATTATAGTTATGATTATACAATTATTATCAATGAGTTTCCTTATGTTTGTGATTAATTTATGTTTGGGTACCTCAAATTTAGGAGCATACATATTTCCAGTTGTTAGCTCTTCTGATGGAGATACCCTTTAATTATGATTTAATAGTTTTCCTCATTTCTTGTTACAGTCTTTGTTTTAACATCTGGTTTGTCTGAATGTAAGTATGGATATTCTAGCTTTCTTTTGACATTCGGTAGCATGATAGATGGATCTCCATCCCCTCACGTTCAATCTGAAGGTGTCCTCAGGTCTAAAATGAGTCTCTTGTAGGCAGCATATAGATGGATCTTGGTTTATGATATTTTTCCCCTATCCATTCTGATACGCTATGTGCTTTGATTGGGACATTTAGTCCATTTACATTCAGAATGATTATTGAAACATAGAATTTAGTACCATTGTATTATCTGTAGATTTCATGCTTACAATGGTATTCTCTCGTCCTTTGTAGTCATTGCAGATTTCCACTCACAGAGCTCCCCTTAGGATCTCTTGTAGGGCTGGTTTAGTGGTTACAAACTCCTTTAGGTTTTGCTTGTCTGGGAAAGTCTTTATCTCTCCTTCTATTCTTAATGACGGCCTTGCTGGATAAAGGATTCTTGGCTGCTTATTTGTCCTGTTCAGCACATTGAATATTTTCTGCTGCTCCCTTCTGTCCTGACAAGTTTCAGTGGAGACGTGTGCTATTACCCTTATGTGTCTACCCATGTAGGTTAAGGCCCATTGTCTCTAGCTGCCTTCAGAATTCTCGTTATCTTTGTATTTTGCCAGTTTCACTATGATATGTTGTCGTGTTGAGCTGTTTTGAAGGGAGTTCTCTGTGCCTCTTGGACTTGGATGCCTGTGGCCTTCACCAGATTAGGGAAGTTCTCAGCTACAATTTGTTCAAATAAACCTTCTGCCCCGTTTTCTTGCTCTTTTTCTTCCGGGACTCCTATGATATGGCTACTGTTTCATTTCCTAGAGTCACTTAGTTCTCTAATTTTCCCCCTTGTGATCTAGTAATTTCCTTTCCTTCTTTTTGTAAAACCCCCACTATTTTCCATAATTTTATCTTTTTTATCCTTTTTTTCATATTTTATCCTCTATTTCATCTATGTTCTTCTATGCTTCTTCAGTCATCACTGTCACTGTATCTAGTTTATTTGCATCTCCATTATAGTATTTTTTAATTCATCCTAACTGGTTCTTAGGTCTTTGATCTCTGCAGCAAGAGTTTCTCAGGTGTCTTCTATGCTTTTCTCAGGCTCAGATGTTAGTTTTATGACTGTTATTCTAAATTCTTTTTTTTTTAGGAATAGTTTCTTGTCAAGGTGGTTTCCATATAACACCCAGTGCACATCCCCAGAAGTGCCCTCCTCCGTGCCCATCACCCCCCTCGCCCCCCACATCCATCAGTCCTCAGTTTGTTTCTCAGTACTCAAGAGTCTCTCATGGTTTGCCTCTGTCCCTTTCCCCCAACATTTCCCCCCTTCTTCTCCCCCATGGTCCTCCGTTAAGTTCCTCCTAATCTTCCTATACGTGCAAACATATGATATTTGTCCTTCTCGGCCTGACTTATTTCGCTCAGCATAACACCTTCAAGGTCCATCCATGTTGCTACACATGGCCAGATTTCATTCTTTCTCATAGCCATGTACTATTCCAAGGTATAGATAAACCACATCTTCTTGATCCATTCGTCCGTTGATGGACACGTAGGCTCTTTCCATCTTTTAGCTATTGTGGAGAGTGCTGCTATGAACATTGGGGTGCATGTGCTCTTATGCCTCAGCATTTCTGGATCCCTTGGGTAAATTCCTAGCAGTGCTATTGCTGGGTCATAGGGGAGTTCTATTGTTAGTTTCCTTAGGAAACTCCACACTGTTTTCCAGAGGGGCTACACCAATTTGTATTCCCACCAAAAATGTAGGAGGGTGCCGTTTCTCCACATCCTCGCCAACATCTAGAGTTCTCTGATTTGCTCATTTTAGCCACTCTGACTGGCGTGAGGTGGTCTCTCAGTGTGGTTTTGATTTGTATTTCCCTCATGAGGAGGGATGCTGAGCGTCGTTTCATGTCTCTGTTGGCCATCTGGATGTCCTCTTTGGAGAAGTGTCTGTTCATATCCTCTGCCCATTTCTTCATTGGGTTGTTTGTTTTTCGGGTGTGGAGTTTGGTGAGTTCCTTATAGATTCTGGATATTAACTCTCTCTCTGATATGTCATTTGCAACTGTCTTTTCCCATTACGTCGGTTACCTATCAGTTTTGTGGGTTGTTTCCTTTGCGGTGCAGAAGCTTTTAATCTTGATGAGGTCCCAATTGTTTATTTCTGCTCTTGATTTCCTTGCTTTTGGGGATGTGTCAAGTAAGAAGTTGCTGCGGTGGAGGTCAAGGAGGTTGTTTCCTGCTTTCTCCTCTAGGGTGTTGATAGTTTCCTGTCTCACGTTCAGGTCCTTGATCCATTTTGAGTTTATTTTTGTGCATGGTGTGAGAAAATGATCTAGTTTCCTTCTTCTGCATGTTGCTGTCCAGTTCTCCCAACATCATCTGTTAAAGAAGCTGTCTTTTTTCTATTAGATATTGTTTCCTGCTTTGTCAAAGATTAGTTGGCTGTATACCTTTGGGTCCAACTCTGAGTTTTCAATTCAATTCCATTGGTCTATGTGTCTATTTTTGTGCCAATACCGTACTATCTTGATGATGACAACTTTGTAGTAAAGGCTAAAGACTGGGATGGTGATACCTCCCGTTTTGGTTTTATTTTTCAGTTTTACTTTGGCTATTCGTTGTCTTTTGTGGTTACATACAAATTTTAGGATAGTTTGTTTTAGTTATGAGAAGTATGCTGGTGGGGAGCCTGGGTGGCTTAGTCGGTTGAGCGTCAGACTTTCGCTTGCGTCATGATCTCGCGGTTTGTGGGTTCGAGCCCCGCGTCGGGCTCTGTGCTGACTGCCAGCTCGGAGCCTGGAGCCTTTTCAGAGTCTGTGACTCCCTCTCTCTCTGACCCTCCCCTGCTCACGCTGTCTCTCTCTCTCTCTCCTAGAAGTAAATAAAAATAAACATTTAAAAAAAAGAAAAAAAAGGGAAGTATGCAGGTGCAATTTTGATTGGAATTGCATTAAATGTGTAGATTGCTTTCGGTGGTAATGACATGTTACCTATATTTATTCTTCCTATCCATGAGCATGGAATGTTTTTCCATTTCTTTGTGTCTTCAATTTCCTTCATAAGCTTTCCATAGTTTTCATCATACAGATATCCTGTATCCTTGGTCAGGTTTATTCCTACGTACTTCATGGTTTTTTGTGCAACTGTGAATAGGATCAGTTTCTTGATTTCACTTTCTGTTGCTTCATTGTTAGTGTATAAAAATGCAACCGAGAGAGAGGGCAAGATGGCGGAGAAGTAAGGAGCTCCATACTTGCACTTGCGCCCATACATCACACAGAAAAGATCTGAAGCCATTGGAAACCTTACAAAACCTGAGAGACTGGGAGAGAAAGGATGCAGAATCCACTGAGAAAGCCTTCTAACCAGGCTCGGGCTACGTGCACCCGGCAGGCAAGCCTTCGCGCATGCGCGCCAGCCAGACCCAGAGAAGGAAGCAGCGATTCTGACTCCGCCCCCAGAGCTCCGCAGGGGCCCTGGAATTTCCCGAGGGGTTTGCCTGGGAAGCTGTGTCTAAGGCAATTTCAGCGGGGCGCTCGGACTGGGATTTGGAGATTGGAACTGGCCTGGGTTGAAGAGTGCAACCAACTTCGGCTGCATCCTCGGAACGGGGAGTTGACACGCCCAAAAAAGCGAGTTGCAGCGCGGGGTTCAAGAAGGGACTGGAGCACCCTCACTCTCCTCCCCACAACCGCCAAGGCAGAACCCCAGCCTGAGGCATTGGATCGCGCCACGCCTATCCCTGCCTGAGAGGTGCCCTCCTCCCTTTTTTTTTTCTCTTTCTTTTTTCCTTTTTTTTGTTTTTTCCTTTTTTTTCTTCTTTCTTTTTTTCCCCTTTCTTTTCTCTTTCTTTTTTTCTTCTTCTTTCTCTTTTCTCGCTTTTTTCCCCAAAACACTGACCTGATTAACTCTGGTCGCCAGCTTGCTTAAACAATCACAACAAGTCCATTCTGTAAATGTAAATTCTACACCTACCGACATTTTCAGCTATTTCTCTCAGGAGTAATTAGACTATATAGTTTCTCTGGATAATTCCAGCATCCTTCTCTCACCTATCCAACCATATTCGACCCTTTACCTCTTTGAAAAAAGCTTCTTATCCCTTCTGCCTGTTCATTCTATTTCCAATTCTGCCTCGTCTAGCCCTGCCTTCTCTCTTTTTCTCTATGATCTTCAACCAGCACTGCATGCACACGGCTATTTAACTGTAGCTGGGAAATCCCAGGTATATGCTTTAAACCGTTCTTTGTCCATCTGTTTTCTTCTTTTTTCCTTTTCTTTTCCCCTTTTTGACCCTTTTATGTATTTTATACTCCCTATTATTCGCCCTCCCTCCTCCGTCTTTTCTCTTAACTTTTTCGTTTTCCCTCTCGCTTTGCATGTTAGTTGAATTAGCCTGTGCGTTTGTGTGCTCCTGCTCCCTGTGTGTTTGTCTGTCAGTTTTCTTTTCCAGGGATACCTCAAGACACAAGCTAGAGTACACACGGGGGAGAATCCCAAATATCACTACGAATAGGAAAATAAAATAACCAAGGTCCCAACAAGAGAGACCGAGGGATACCATTCAAAAAACAACCTCTGAAAGGATAGGCCCTGGAAAGTCAAAGAGTCTTCTTGGATATAGCAGCGCTCATAGAAACAGAGAGCATAACAGGTCTTTAAAACCAACAAGAGCCGGAAAGCTAACTAAAATGACGAAACGAAAGAGCTCTCCTCCAAAGAAACTCCAAGAAGAAATGACAGCTAATGAACTTCTCAAAACAGATATCAGCAGCATAACTGAACAATATTTTAGAATAATGTAAAATTAATAGCAGGGCTGGAAATAAACATAGGGGACATCAAAGAAACTATGGCTACAGAAAGAATGGAAAATAAAAATAGGCATGAAGAATTTAAAAATGCGATAAATGAGATCCATAATAAATTAGAGGCCTCCAATGCACGGCTTGAAGAGGCAGAAAGGACAATAAGTGATTTAGAAGACACCATTCTAGAAAAACAAGAAGCTGACAAAAAAAGAGACAAACTGATCCAGGAACAGGAAAGAAGAATTCGAGAGCTCAGCGATACGGTCAAACACAACAATATCCATATCATAGGAATCCCAGAAGAGGAAGAGAGAGGGAAAGGTGCTGAAGGAGTCCTGGAACAAATTATAGCAGAGAACTTCCCCGACCTGGGGAAAGAAGTAAATATGGAAATACAAGAGGCTCAGAGGACTCCCTTCAGACGTAACTTGAATCGATCTTCTGCACGACATATTATCGTAAAAATGGCAAAATACAAGGACAAAGAGAGAATGTTGAAAGCAGCTGGGGAGAAAAGGGCCCTCACATACAAAGGGAAACCTATCAGAGTGGTGACAGACCTATCTACTGAAACGTGGCAGGCCAGAAAGGAATGGCAGGAGATCTTCAATGTGATGAACAGTAAAAATATGCAGCCAAGAATCTTCTATCCAGCAAGCCTGTCATTCAAAATAGAAGGAGAGATAAAAACCTTTCCAAATAAACAGAAATTGAAAGAATTTGTCACCACGAAGCCAGCCCTACAAGAAATCCTGAGGGGGATGCTCTGAAGGAAAGGTTGCAAGGAACAAAGATTCCAGAGACACCACCACAAACATGAACCCTACAAAAGATACAAAGACTCTAAACGCACATATTTCAATAATAACACTGAATGTCAAGGGGCGGAATGCTCCAATCAAAAGACATAGGGTAGCAGAATGGATTAAAAAACAAAATCCATCTATATGCTGTCTACAAGAAACTCATTTTAGACGGGAAGATACCTTCAGATTAAAAGTAAGGGGATGGAGAAATATATATCATGCTACAGGAAATGAAAAGAAAGCCGGAGTAGCGATACTTATATCAGACAAACTGGACTTTAAATTAAACACAATCACAAGAGATGAAGAAGGGCACTACATAATAATTACAGGGTCCATCCATCAGGAGGAACTAACAATCATAAATGTCTACGCACCGAATATGGGAGCCCCTAAATATCTAAAACAATTAATCACAAACAGAAACAAGCCTATAGATAAGAATGTGCTAATAGCAGGGGACTTTAATACTCCGCTTACAGCAATGGATAGGTCAACCAGACAGAAAATCACTAAAGAAATAATGGACTTGAAAGACACATTGGACCAGATGGACCTGACGGATATATTTAGAACTTTACATCCTGAGGCCAGGGAATTTACTTTCTTCTCAAGTGCGCATGGCACATTCTCCAAGATACATCACATCCTGGAACATAAAGCAGCCCTCAATAAATATAAAAGAATAGAGATCCTACCATGCACACTGTCAGATCACAATGCTTTGAAACTTGAAATCAATAACAGGAAGAAGTCTGGAAAACTTCCAGAAACATGGAGGTTAAAGAACACCCTACTAAAGAATGAATGGGCCAAACAGGCAATTAGAGATGAAATCTAAAAATATATGGAAACAAATGAAAATGAAAACTCAACAATTCAAAATCTATGGGATGCGGCAAAGGCAGTGCTTTGAGGAAAGTACATTGCTCTCCAGGCCTATTTCAAGAGATTAGAAAAAGAGCAAGTCCAAAATCTAACAGCTCACCTAAAGGTACTAGAGGCAGAGCAACAAGAACGCCCTAAACCCAGTAGAAGAAGAGAAATAGTAAAAATTAGAGCAGAAATAAACAACATAGAGACCAAAGAAACAATTGAACAGATCCAAGAAACCAAGAGTTGGTTTTTTGAAAAGGTAAACAAAATTGACAAACCTCTAGCCAGACTTATCCAAAAGAAAAGAGAGAGCACCCAAATAGACAAAATTATGAATGAAAATGGACTTATTACAACCAACCCCTCAGAAATACAAGCAATTATCAGGGAATACTATGAAAAATTATATGCCAATTAAATTGGACAACTTACAAGAAATGGACAAATTCCTAAACACACACTTACTACCAAAATTCACACGGGAAGAAATAGAAAACGTGAACAGACCCATAACGAGTGAAGAAATCGAATCAGTGATCAAAAATCTCCCAACAAATAAGAGCCCTGGACCTGATGGCTTCCCTGGGGAATTCTACCAGACATTTAAAACAGAATTAATCCCAATTCTTCTCAAGGTGTTCCAAAAAATAGAAATCGAAGGAAAACTCCCGGACTCATTTTATGAAGCCAGCATCACTCTGATTCCCAAGCCAGACAGAGATCCAGCAAAAAAAGAGAACTACAGGCCAATATCCTTGATGAATACGGATGCAAAATTTCTCAACAAGATCCTTGCAAATCGAATCCAGCAGCATATAAAAGAATCATCCACCAAGATCAAGTGGGATTCATTCCTGGGTTACAGGGCTGGTTCAACATTCGCAAATCAATCAATGTGATACATCATATCAATAAAAGAAAAGATAAAAACCATATGATCCTGTCAATAGATGCAGAAAAAGCATTTGACAAAATACAGCATCCCTTCTTAATAAAGACTCTCGAGAAAGTTGGGATAGAAGGAACCTACTTAAACATCCTCAAAGCCATCTATGAGAAGCCTTCAGCTAACATCATCGTCAATGGGGTAAACCTGAGAGCTTTCCCTCTCGGATCAGGAACACGACAGGGATGTCCACTCTCACCATTGTTGTTTAACATACTGCTGGAAGTCCTAGCATCAGCCATCAGACACCAAAAGGAAATGAAAGGCATCAGAATTGGCACAGAGGAAGTCAAACTTTCACTCTTCGCAGATGACATGATACTCTACATAGAAAACCCGACAGACTCCACCAGAAGCCTATTAGAACTGATCCAAGAATTCAGCCAAGTTGCAGGGTACAAAATCAACGTACAGAAATCGGTTGCATTTTTATACACCCACAATGAAGCAACAGAAAGAGAAATCAAGAAACTGATCCCATTAACAATTACACAAAAAAACATAAAATACCTCGGAATAAACCTAACCAAGGATACAAGAGATCTGTATGATGAAAACTATAGAAACTTATGAAGGAAATTGAGGAAGACACAAAGAAATGGAAAAACATTCCATGCTCATGGATACGAAGAATAAATATAGTTAAGATGTCATTTCTACCTAAGGCACTCTACACATTCAATGCAATTCCAATCAAAATTGCACCAGCATACTTCTCAAAACTAGAACAAACTATCCAAAAATTTGTATGGAACCACAAAAGACCCCGAATAGCCAAAGTAATCCTGAAAAATAAAATCAAAACGGGAGGGATCACCATCCCAGACTTTAGCCTCTACTACAAAGCTGTCATCATCAAGACAGTATGGGATTGGCACAAAAACAGACACATAGACCAATGGAACAGAATTGAGAACTCAGAAGTGGACCCAAAAGTATACAGCCAACTAATCTTTGACAACGCAGGAAAGAATATCCAATGGAAAAAAGACAGCCTTTTTAACAGATGGTGTTGGGAGAACTGGACAGCAACATGCAGAAGAATGAAACTAGATCATTTTCTCACACCATGCACAAAAATAAACTCAAAATGGATCAAGGACCTGAACGTGAGACAGGAAACTATCAACACCCTAGAGGAGAAAGCAGGAAACAACCTCCTTGACCTCCACCGCAGCAACTTCTTACTTGACACATCCCCAAAAGCAAGGGAATCAGGAGCAAAAATCAACTGTTGGGACCTCATCAAGATTAAAAGCTTCTGCACAGCCAAGGAAACAAGCCAGAAAATTAATAGGCAACCAACGGAATGGGAAAAGATACTTGCAAATGACATATCAGCGAAAGGGTTGATATCAAGAATCTATAAGGAACTCACCAAACTCCACACCCGAAAAACAAACAACCCAGTGAAGAAATGGGCAGAAGAGATGAACACACACTTCTCCAAAGAGGACATCCAGATGGCCAACAGACACATGAAATGATGCTCAGCATCCCTCCTCATCAGGGAAATACAAATCAAAACCACACTGAGAGACCACCTCACGCCAGTCAGAGTGGCTAAAATGAGCAAACCAGAGAACTCTAGATGCTGGCGAGGATGTGGAGAAACGGGCACCCTCCTACACTGTTGGTGGGAATGTAAACTGGTACAGCCCCTCTGGAAAACAGTGTGGAGGTTCCTCAGGAAACTAACAATAGAACTCCCCTATGACCCAGCAATAGCACTGCTAGGAATTTACCCAAGGGATACAGAAATGCTGAGGCATAGGAGCACATGTACCCCAATGTTCATAGCAGCACTCTCCACAATAGCTAAAACATGGAAAGAGCCTAAGTGTCCATCAACAGATAAATGGATCAAGAAGATGTGGTTTATCTATACCATGGAATACTACATGGCAATGAGAAACAATGAAATCTGGCCATGTGTAGCAACATGGATGGACCTTGAGGGTGTTATGCTGAGCGAAATAAGTCAGGCAGAGAAGGACAAATATCATATGTGTGCACGTATAGGAGGATTAGGAGGAACTTGACAGAGGACCAAGGGGGAGAAGAAGGGGGAAATGGTGGGGGAAAGGGGGAGAGGCAAACCATGAGAGACTCTTGAATGCTGACAAAAACTGAGGACTGATGGATGTGGGGGGGAGGAGGGATGGGCATGGAGGACACTTGTGGGGATGAGCACTGCGTGTTATGTGGAAACTAATTTGACAATAAACTATTTGTAAAAAAAAATGCAACCAGTTTCTGTACATTAATTTTGTACTCTGCAACTTGGCTGAATTCTTCTTTAGGATCTAGTAGGCTTCTTGTGCAGCCTGTCTGGTTTTCTATGTAGACTATCATGTCGTCTGCGAAGAGTGAAAGTTTGACTTCCTCTTTGCCAATTCTGATGCATTTGATTTCCTTTTGGTGTCTGATGGCTGATGCTAGGACTTCCGCCACTATGTTAAACAACAATGGTGAGAGTGGACATCCCTGTCGTGTTCCCTATCTCAGGGGTAAAGCTCACAGTTTTTCCCCGTTGAGGATGATGTTAGCTGAAGGCTTCTCATAGATGGCTTTGATGATGTTTAAGTAGGTTCCTTCTATCCCAACTTTCTCTAGAGTCTTTATTAAGAAGGGATGCTATATTTTGTCAATTGCTTTTTCTGCATCCATCGACAGGATCATATGTTTTTTATCTTTTCTTTTCTTGATATAATGTTTCACAATGATTGATTTGCGAATGTTGAACCAGCCCTGTAACCCAGGAATGAATGCCACTGGATCTTGGTGGATGATTCTTTTTATGTGCTGCTGGATTCGATTTGCAAGTATCTTGTTGAGGATTTTTGCATCCGTATTCATCAAGGATATTGGCCTGTAGTTCTGTTTTTTTGCTGGATCTCTGTCTGGCTTGGGAAGCGGGGTGATGCTGGCTTCATAAAATGAGTCCGGGAGTTTTCCTTTGATTTCTATGTTTTGGAATAACTTGAGAAGAATTGGGATTAATTCTGTTTTAAATGATTGGTAGAATTCCCCAGGGAAGCCATCAGGTCCAGGGCTCTTATTTGTTGGGAGATTTTTGATAACTGTTTCGATTTCTTCACTCATTATGGGTGTGTTCAGGTTTTCTATCTTTTCCCGTGTGAATTTTGGTAGTGAGTGTGTGTTTAGGAATTTGTCCATTTCTTCTAAGTTGTCCAATTTATTAGCATATAATTTTTCATAGTATTCCCTGACAATTGCTTGTATTTCTGAGGGGTTGGTTGTAATAAGTCCATTGTCATTCATAATTTTGTCTATTTGGGTGCTCTCTCTTTTCTTTTGACAAGTCTCGCTAAAGGTTGGTCAATTTTCTTTATTTTTTGAAAAACGAGTCTTGGTTTCATGGATCTGTTCAATTGTTTCTTTGGTCTCTATGCTGTTTATTTCTGATCTAATTTTTACTATGTCTCTTCTTCTACTGGGTTTAAGGCGTTCTTGTTGCTCTGCCTCTAGTTCCTTTAGGTGAGGTGTTAGATTTTGGACTTGCGCGTTTTCTAATCTCTCGAAATAGGCCTGGAGAGCAATGTGCTTTCCTCTTAGGACTGCCCTTGTCGCTTCCCATAGAGTTTGGATTGTTGTGTTTTCATTTTCATTTGTTTCCATATATTTTTAAATTTCATCTTTCATTGCCTGATTGGCAAATTCATTCTTGGGTAGGGTGTTCTTTAACCTCCATGGTTTTGGAGGTTTTCCGGACTTCTTCCTGTAATTGATCTCAAGTTTCAAAGCATTATGATCTGACAGTGTGCATCGTAGGATATCAATCCTTCTATATTTATTGAGGGCTGCTCTATGTCCCAGGATGTGATGTATCTTGGAGAATGTGTCATGCGCACTTGAGAAGAAAGTAAATTCCCTGGCCTCAGGGTGTAAAGTTCTAAATACATCTGTCAGATCCATCTGGTCCAATGTGTCTTTCAAGTCCATTATTTCTTTAGTGATTTTCTGTCTGGTTGACCTATCCATTGCTGTAAGCGGAGTATTTAACATCCCCTGCTATTAGCACATTCTTATCTATAAGCTTGTTTGTGTTTGTGTAATTGTTTTAGATAGCTCCCATATTCGGTGCATAGACATTTATGATATTTAGTTCTTCCTGATGAATGGACCCTGTAATTATTATTAGTGCCCTTCTTCATCTCTTGTTATTGTCTTTAATTTAAAGTGCAGGTTGTCTGATATAAGTATAGCTACTCCGGCTTTCTTCTGATTTCCAGGAGCATGATATATATTTCTCCATCCCCTTACTTTTAACCTGAAGGTATCTTCCAGTCTAAAATGAGTTTCTTGTAGACAGCATATAGATGGATATGGTTTTTTTTTTATCCATTGAGCCCATTTACATTCAGCGTTATTATTGAAATATGTGGGTTTAGAGTCTTTGTGTCCTTTGTAGGGTTCATGTTTGTGGTGGTGTCGCTGGTATCTTTGTTCCTTGCAAACTTTCCTTCAGAGCGTTCCCCTCAGAATTTCTTTTTTTTTTTAATGTTTTATTTATTTTTAGGAGAAAGAGAGAGACAGCGTGAGCAGGGGAGGGTCAGAGAGAGAGGGAGTCACAGACCGAAACAGGCTCCAGGCTCTGAGCTGGCAGTCAGCACAGAGCCCGGCGCGGGGCTCGAACCCACGAACCGCGAGATCATGACCTAAGCGAAAGTTGGACACTTAACCAACTAAGCCACCCAGGCGCCCCACCCTTCAGAATTTCTTATAGGACTGGCTTAGTGGTGACAAATTCTTTCAATTTCTGTTTATTTGGAAAGATTTTTATCTCTCCTATTTTGAATGACAGGCTTGCTGGATAGAGGATTCTTGGCTGCATATTTTTACTGTTCATCACATTGAAGATCTTCTGCCATTCCTTTCTGGCCTGCTAAGTTTCAGTAGATAGGTCTGTCACCACTCTGATAGGTTTCCCTTTGTATGTTAGGGCCCTTTTCTCCTTAGCTGCTTTCAGAATTCTCTGTGTCCTTGTATTTTGCCATTTTTATTATGATATGCTGTGCAGAAGATCGATTCAAATTACGTCTGAGGGGAGACCTCTGAGCCTCTTGTATTTCAACATTTACTTCCTTCCTCAGGTTGGGGAAGTTCTCTGCTATGATTTGTTCCACGACGCCTTCAGCACCTTTCCCTCTCTCTTCCTCTTCCGGGATTCCTATGAAAGGATATTGTTGCGGTTGACCGTATCGCTGAGCTCTCAAACTCTTCTTTCATGTTCCTGGATCAGTTTGTCTCTTTTTTTGTCAGCTTCTTGTTTTTCTAGAATGGTGTCTTCTAAATCACTTGTTCTCCTTTCTGCCTCCTCAATCCGTGCATTGGAGGCCTCTAATTTATTATGGATCTCATTTATCGCATTTTTTAATTCTTTGTGCCTAGGTTCATTTTCTATTCTGTCTGTAGCCATAGTTTCTTTGATGTTCCTTATGCTTTTTTCAAGCCCAGCTATTAATTTACCCTTTATTATTCTAAAATCTTGTTCACTTATGCTGCTTATATCTGTTTTAAGACGTTCATTAGCTGTCATTTCTTCTTGGCGTTTCTTTGGAGGAGAGCTCTTTCGTTCCGTCATTTTAATTACCTTCCTGGCTCTTGTTAGTTTTAAAGACTTGTTATGCTCTCTGTACCTATGAGCGCTAGTGTATCCAAGAAGACTCTTGGACTGTCCAGGGCCTATCCTTTCAGAGAGTGTTTTTTTTTTTTTAATGGTTTTTTTTTTAATTGGGAGAGAGAGAGACAGCGTGAGCAGGGGAGGGTCAGAGAGAGAGGGAGTCACAGGCTGAAACAGGCTCCAGGCTCTGAGCTGACAGTCAGCACAGAGCCCGGCGCGGGGCTCGAACCCACGAACCGCGAGATCATGACCCAAGCGAAAGTCGGACGCTTAACCGACTAAGCCACCCAGGCGCCCCTCAGAGAGTGTTTTTTGAATGGTATCCCTTGGTCTCTCTTGTTGGGACCTTGGTAATTTTATTTTCCTACTCGTAGTGATATTTGGGACTCTCCACCTTGTGTACTCTGGCTTGTTTCTTGAGGTAGCCCTGGAGAAGAAAACAGAGAGGCAAACACACAGGGCGCAGGAGCACACAAATGCACAGGCTAATTCAACTAACATGCAAACCGAGAGGAAAAACGAAAAAGTTAAGAGAAAAGACGGAGGAGGGAGGGCGAATAATAGTGTATAAAATACATAAAAGGGTCACAAAGGAGAAAAGAGAAGGAAAAAAGAAGAAAACCGATGGAGAAAGAACGGTTTAAAGCATATAACCAGATTTCCCAGCTAGAGTTAAATAGCTGTGTGTATGCAGTGCTGGTTGAAGAGCATAGAGAAAGAGAGAGGACAGTGCAGGGATGAGGCAAAATTGGAAACAGAATGAACAGGCAGAAGGGATAAGAAGCTTTTTTCAAAGAGCTAAAGGGTGGAATATGGTTGGATACGTGAGAGAAGGACGCTGGTGTTATCCAGAGAAAGTATATAGTCTAATTACTCCCGAGAGAAAGAGATGAAAGTGTCGGTAGGTGTAGAATTTACATCTACAGGATGTACTAAATGTGATTGTTTGTTTAAGGAAGCCGGTGACCAGAATTAATCAGGTCAGTGTTCTGGGTAAAGAAGAAAGAAAAGAAAAAGAAAAAGAAAGGGAGGAGGGCAGCTCTCCAGCAGGGATGGGCGTGTTGCGATCCAATGCATCAGGCAGGATTTCTGCCTTGAGGGTTGTGGGGAGGAGAGTGGCGGTGCTCCAGTCCCTTCTTGAACGAAGCGCTGCACCTCGCTTTTTTGGGCGTGCAAACTCCCCGTACCGGGGGCGCAGTCAAAGTTGGTTGTGCTATTCAACCCAGGCCTGTCCCATTCTCCAAATCACAGTCCGCTCACCCGGCTGAAATTGCCTTAGACACAGCTTTCCAGGCAACCCCCTCGGGCCAATTCCAGGCCCCCTGCCGAGCTCTTGGGGTGGAGTCAGAATTGCTGCTTTCTTCTCTGGGTCGGGCTGGTGAGCATGGGCGGGGCTTGGCTGCCGGGTGCGCCGAGCCCGCTGGAGTGAGGAAAACCAGGTCCCCCTAAGTCTCGACTCCCGAAACGTGAATTCGCGGGCAAATCTCCCAGTTTTTAGCTCTTTGCCTTCCCTCTAGAGTTCCAGCCTGCCAAGAGCGCAGACGCCAGGTGTCTGCGTGTGGCTCTTCCAGGGGCCCAAGCCCGCCGGGAGGACAATGGCGGCAGGCGCTGCTACTCTAGAAGTCCAGCCAGCCAGGAGCCCGCACGCAGAAGCAGTCCACGAGCTCAGCTCCTCCGGGACCAGTTGGCGCGAGGGGACCTGGCATGCAGGTATTTGGCGCGCACGGTCTTTCTATGCCCCGAGAGGAGGTTTTTCCCTGAGTGTAGGTTTTTCTGTTTCGGACTCTCTCTTTTTCCCCTCTCACTCCCCGCAGAGGCGGACCGCCTCCGACCCTGGTGTCTCCGATCCCGGCCCGATTTTATCTTCCCCAGTTCGCACTCACGTTAGAAGGCTTTCTCTGTGGATTCTGCTGATTAATTGTTTTAAATATTTAGGTGCTCCCATATTCGGTGCATAGACATTTATGATTGTTAGTTCTTCCTGATGAATGGACCCTGTAATTATTATTAGTGCCCTTCTTCATCTCTTGTTATTGTCTTTAATTTAAAGTGCAGGTTGTCTGATATAAGTTTAGCTACTCCGGCTTTCTTCTGATTTCCAGGAGCATGATATATATTTCTCCATCCCCTTACTTTTAACGTGAAGGTATCTTCCAGTCTAAAATGAGTTTCTTGTAGACAGCATATAGATGGATTTTGTTTTTGCTTTTTTATCCATTCTGCTACCTTTTGATTGGAGCATTCAGCCCATTTACATTCAGCGTTATTATTGAAATATGTGGGTTTAGAGTCTTTGTGTCCTTTGTAGGGTTCATGTTTGTGGTGGTGTCTCTGGTATCTTTGTTCCTTGCAACCTTTTCTTCAGAGCGTCCCCCTCAGGCTTTCTTGTAGGGCTGGCTTAGTGGTGACAAATTCTTTCAATTTATGTTTATTTGGAAAGACTTTTATTTCTCCTTCTATTTTGAATGTCAGCCTTGCTGGATAGAGGATTCTTGGCTGCATATTTTTTCTGTTCATCCCATTGAAGATCTCCTGCCATTGCTATCTGGCCTGCCAAGTTTCAGTAGATAGGTCTGTCACCACTCTGATAGGTTTCCTTTGATATGTTAGGGCCCTTTTGTCCCTGTTTTCAAAATTCTCTTTGTATTTTGCCTTTTTCATTATGATATGTCGTGCAGAAGATCGATTCAAATTACGTTTGACGGGAGTCCTCTGGGCCCATTGTATTTCAACATTTACTTCCTTCCTCAGGTTGGGGAAGTTCTCTGCTATAATTTGTTCCAGGACGCCTTCAGCACCTTTCCCTCTCTCTTCCTCTTCTGGGATTCCCATGATACGGATATTGTTGCGTTGGACCGTATCGCTGAGCTCTCAAACTCTTCTTTCATGTTCCTGGATCAGTTTGTCTCTTTTTTTTGTCAGCTTCTTGTTTTTCTATAATGGTGTCTTCTAAATCACTTATTCTCCTTTCTGCCTCTTCAATCCGTACATTGGAGGCCTCTAATTTATTATGGATCTCATTTATCGCATTTTTTAATTCATCATGCCGTTTCTTATTCTCCATGTTGTCTGTTGCCATAGTTTCTTTGATGTCCCTTATGCTTTTTTCAAGCCCAGCTGTAAATTTTATAAGGATCATTCTAAAATCCTGTTCCGTTATGCTGCTTATATCTGTTTTGAGCAGTTCACTAGCTGTCAGTTCTTCTTGGAATTTCTTTGGAGCAGTGCTCTTTCGTTTCGTCATTTTAATTAGGTTTCTGGCTTTTTTTAGTTTTAAAGACTTGTTATGCTCTCTGCACCTGTGAGCGCTGCTGTATCCAAGAAGTCTCTTTGACTCTCCAGGACCTATCCTTTCAAAGAGTGTTTTTTTTTTTTTAAATGGTATCTTTTGGTCTCTCTTGTTGAGACCTTGATTGTTTTATTTTCCTACTCGTAGTGATATTTTGTACTCTCCATCCTGTGTACTTTGGCTTGTTTCTTGAAGTAGCCCTGGAGAAGAAAACAGACAGACAAACACACGGGGGTCAGAGGCACACAAACGCACAGACAAATCCAACTAACTTGCAAACCGAGAGGGAAAACGCAAAAGTTAAGAGAAAAGACGGAGGGAAGGCGAATAATAGAAAATTAAAAAATACATAAAAAGGTCAAAAGGAAAAAAGAAGAAAACCGATGGACAAAGAACGGTTTAAAGCATATAACCGGATTTCCCATCTACAATTAAATAGCCGGGTGTATGCAGTGCTGGTAGAAGAGCATAGAGAAAGAGAGAGAAGACAGGGCAGGGATGAGGCAAAATTGGAAATAGAATGAACAGGCAGAAGGGATAAGAAGCTTTTTTTCAAAGAGGTAAAGGGTAGAATATGGTTGGATAGGTGAGAGAAGGATGCTGGAATTATCCAGAGAAACTATATAGTCTAATTACTCCTGAGAGACAGAGAAGAAAAGGTCGGTCGGGATGGACCTTGAGGGTGTTATGCTGAGCGAAATAAGTCAGACAGAGAAGGACAAATACCATATGTTTGCATGTTAGGAGGATTAGGAGGAAGTTAACGGAGGACCAAGGGGGAGAAGAAGGGGAGAAATAGTCGGGGAGAGGGAGAGAGGCAAACCATGAAAGACTCTTGAATACTGAGAACAAACTGAGGACTGATGGGTGTGGGGAGGGGGGAGATGGACATGGAGGGGGCACTTGTGGGGATGAACACTGGGTGTTATATGGAAACCAACTTGACAATAAACTATTTGTAAAAATAAATAAATAAATAAATAAATAAATAAATAAATAAATAAGTAAGTAAGGGACAGAAAACATATTAAAAAAGAAAAAGAAAAAAAAGAAAAGAATTTACATCTACAGAACGGACTGAATGTGACTGTTTAAGCAAAACGGTGACCAGAGTTAGTTCAGTGTTCAGGGAGAAAAAAAAAAAAGAAAAGGAAAAAAACAAAGGGGGAGGGCAGCTCTCAAGCAGGGATGGGCGTGGTGTGATCCAATGCGTCAGGTGGGAGTTCTGCCTTGGCGGTTGTGGGGAGAAGAGTGGTGGCGCTCCAGTCCTGTCTTGAACCAAGCGCTGCACCTGGCTTTTTTGGGTGTGTAAACTCCCCGGTCCAGGGGCGCAGCCTAAGTGGGTTGCACTCTTTAACCCAGGCCAGGCCTCGTTTCCAGATCCCAGTCCACGCGCCCCACTGAAATTGCGGTAGACACAACCTCGCAGGCGATCCCCTCGGGGCAATTCCAAGCCTCTTGCCTAGCCCTGGGGGTGGAAACAGAATCGCTGCTACCTTCTCCTCCAGATTGGGTTGGCGAGCAAGGGCAGGGGTTTGCCTGCGGGCGCGCCGGCCGCTGGAGAGAGAGAGACCAGGTCCCTCTGTGTCTCGTCAACTGAAACACGAACTTGTGGGCAAATCTCCCAGTTTCTGAGCTCTTTGCCTTCCCTCTAGAGTTCCAGCCAGCCAGGAGCGCGGAAGCCCGGTACGTGCGCGCGCGGCTACTCCAGGAGTCCGGCCAGCCAGCAGCACAATGGCGCGGAGGCGCGCAGCTCCTCTAAGCATCCAGCCAGCCAGGAGCATCAAGAAGTGGTCAGCGCACAGTCCCTCTGGGGCGAGTTGGTGTGCGGGGACCTGGCGCGCAGGGATTTGGCGTGCACGGTCCTTCTGTGCCCCGCGAGCAGAGGTTTTTCTGTTTCCCAGCGACAGGGACCGTGTCTTGAGCGCTTTCGGACTCTCTCTTTTCCCCCTCTCACTCCCCACAGAGGGAGATTGCCCCCATCCCTCCAGTCTCTGATCCCGGCCCGATTTTATCTTCCCCAGTTCGCACTCACGTTAAAAGGCTTTCTCAGTGGATTCCGCGTCCTTTTTTCTCCCAATCTCTTGGGTTATGTAAGGTTTCCTATGGCTTCAGATCTTTTCCGTGTGAGATATGGGGGCGAGTGCAATGTACGGAGCTCCCTACTTCTCCGCCATCTTCTTCCTTCCAGCGTTATTCTAAATTCTTGTTCAGATATATTGTTTATATCTGTTTTGAGCAATTCTCTGGTTGTGATTTCTTTGTGACCTTTCTTTTTGGGAGAATCCCTCCGTTTGTCATATTGGCTAAGGTTATGTCTTTTGTGGGTTTTAAAACTTGTTATGTGTCCTGCACCTGAGGGTACTACTATATTAAAAAGGGGTCATATCCTGTTCAGGGCCTGGCACTTCAAGAAGTGTTTTTGGTGTATGTTGTGTACACTCTGTTGTTGCATTTAGGCTGCCCTATCCCACTGATCAGTCCTCTGCAGAGCTCCTCTTTTCTTATAGTGGTGAAGCATTTGAACTTGTAACTAAGTGTGCTTTGATTTGTTTGTTGAAATACGTTGGACAAAGGAAAAAAAAAAAGCGTGGAGGAAGCCCAATGCCATAAAAAGAGGGGAAAAGGGGGGGAACCAAACAGAGAATCAAAAACCTATAAGGCTAATTCCAGAGAAAAAGAAAGGAAAATTAAAAAAAAGAAAAAGAAAGAGAAAAGATGGAAAAATAGAATAAAAATGCCTGAAAAAATATACATATATGAGATAAGAATCGATCAAAAACAAATCAGAAAGTATGACTCTGATTCCAAAAGAAAAAAAAAAAGAGGGAGGAAATAAAAGAAAAAAATAGTTGTCTGTTGGTGCCTAGGGCTGGTTGCTGTGCTGGTCTGGAAGAGAGGCTGGCTGTGTTAGGTCAGTCAGCCTTGCTCTAGTAAATAAACTGCTATCAGGTATGAAGGGGCAGGGTCTGATGTTAGCGTCTCCCACCTCCACTGAGAACAGCTGTGCTACTCTCTGAAGTCCCACTGCGTTGCTGTTGGGGAGAAAAATGGTGACACCCCAATTTCTCCTTCCTTGACTGTGTGTCTCAAACCACGCTGTTCAGGCAGCCCTCACAGAATAAAGAGAGCTTGTCCTGCTCCACAGTTCTCCTGTGCCTGCTGGGCGCTTGGCTGTTATGTAAAACCCAACGTTTTACTTTTTAAACTTTTTTTAAAAATTTTAAAATATTTGTACATGTACTTTTATTAAGATATTTGGCTTTTTAACAGGAATTTATTTTATTTGTTTCTTTCATAGTTTATTGTCAAATTGGTTTCCACATAACACCCAGTGTTCATCCCCACAAATGCCCTCCTCCATGCCCATCACCCTCCTTCCCTTCTCCCCCACCCCATCAGCCCTCAGTTTGTTCTCAATATTCAAGTCTCTCATGGTTTGCCTCCCTCCCTCTCCCCAACTGTTTTCTCCCCTTCTCCTCCCCCATGGTCCTCCATTAAGTTTCTCCTGTTCCACTTATGAGTGAAAACATATGGTACCTGTCTTTCTCTGCCTGGCTTATTTCGCTCAGCATAACACCCTCAAGGTCCATCCATGTTGCTACACATGGCCAGATTTCATTGTTTCTCATTGCCATGTAGTATTCCATCATATAGATAAACCACATCTTTTTGATCCATTTGTCCATTGATGGACACTTAGGCTCTTTCCATGTTTTGGCTATTGTTGAGAGTGCTGCTGTGAACATTGGGGTACATGTGCCCATATGCATCCACACTCCTGTATCCCTTGGGTAAATTTCTAGCAGTGCTATTGCTGGGTCATAGGAGAGTTCTAGTGTTAACTTTTTGAGTAACCTCCACACTGTTTTCCAGAGGGGCTGCACCAGTTTACATTCCCACCAACAGCGTAGGAGGGTGCCCATTTCTCCACATCCTCGCCAACATCTGTAGTCTCTTGACTTGTTCACTTTAGCCACTCTGACCGGCCAAAATACAATGTTTTAAAAGACCCAATTCAGTGGGACTCCTCTCCTCTGTTCTGCAGTAGCGTCTCTCCATCCTGCTGATAAAAGGCCTTTGACTGGCACCTGTAAGGCCTTTTGTCCTTGGGGAGGCAATAAATCCTCTTCCCAAAATGCTCCAGTAAGGGGACTATTCTCTCCGAGTGCATCCCTGAGATCGCTACGCCACACTATGCACTCTGGGGCTAGCTCTCTCCACCCCAGGAGCATGTGCCATGGTTCTCGGCCCCGCCCAGGAGAAAGTCATGCACTTCGGAAACCTCTGAGATTCAGCTTTAAAGGCTATTTGTGAACAAAACAAAACAAAAAACAAAAAAACTGGCACTCTCCATATTTCCCATTCCCTAGTCTGTGGTCCAGGGAGGTTTTCCTCTTGTGCTAACTAGATGCTGAACTTTCACAACCCATCTCTCTTATCTCCCTTTTGTCCTTCCACAGAAAGGGTTCCCTCTCTTCCATTGCTGTGCCATTTTATCTCCCCCAATTCACATACATGCACCTCGATCCCACCAAACTGTCTGCCTTCAACTGTGGAGACCCTTCTGCCACTCTGCAGACCAATTTTCTGGGTGTTCCAAGTGATCTGACCTCAACATGGCTGTGTTTGAGGGACGAGGAAAATCCTGGTCCCCCTCCTTCCCTGCCATCTTAACTCCCTCTCTTGACTCTGTCTTTAAAAGGAAAAACCAAGCTCTTTTTCCTACTCTCCTATAGTAACCCACCAACCATTTGCTGTTTCCTTTACACCTTCCAACTGTTTTGTGTGTAACCTCTTTGGAATGTGCTGGAGTTATTTCCTGTCATACGGCTATTTCAAAATGTTTCTGTTATTTTACCCTTATTTCAGAAAACCTCATATACAGTTGTCCCTTGAACAACGTGGAGGTTAGGGGCGCTGACCCCCTCCGCCAACAGTTGAAAATCCATCTATCACTTTTGACTTCCCACAAAACTTAGCTGCTAATAACCAACTGCTGACTGGAAGCTTTACTGATAACGTAACTAGTTGATCAAAACATATTTTGTATATATATCATATGCTGTTTTTTAATATTTATTTATTTTGATTATATACTGTATTTTAAACATATTTATTTATTTTGAGAGAGAGAGAGAGAGAGGCAGAGAGAAAGAGAGAGACTGAGTGCACTGGGGAGGGGAAGGAAAGAGGGAGGGAGAGAATCCCAAATAGGCTCTGTGCTGTCACGACAGAATTCAAATGGGGCTCAATCGCATGAACTGTGAGATCATGACCTGAACCGAAATCAAGAGTCAGAAGAGTTAGACACTTAGCGACTGAGCCACCCAGGTGCCCCTATATACTGTATTCTTAAAAGAAAGTAAGCTAGAGAAAAGAAAATGTTACGAAGAAAATCATAAGAAGAGAAAATACATTTATAGTAATGTACTGTAAAGACAAACAAACAAACTTGCTTATAAATAGACCTGTGCAGCTCAACCTTGTGTTGCTCAAGGGTCAAACTATTGCAGAAAGAGTTAATTGCAGCTATGCATGGCAGTGTCCTCTTATCTCATGGAGCTCAGTTGCAGTCTTCATTTCTCTGAAGTATCTGAATGGCCCCAGAGAAACTCCTATACCTAAGACTCAGAAACGTCAGCAAAGGCAAGGAGCTGGTGACTAGGTGTCCAGAGTCCTCTCTTGAGGAATATTGAAGGAACATTATGCTATACAGTAGGCCACGGAATCTCCTATATTTGCAGCTACACATACCTGGGTCTCAGGCCTCCTGGACTCTAGTTGGCCTCCTATGCAAGAGTGGAGCAGTTGGAAATAGCTCCTGGGCCATTAGGCTGGTCACAAAACTCAGGGGGGAGTTAAGAACTGGAAGGTGTGTGTGTGTGTGTGTGTGTGTGTGTGTGTGTGTGTGTGTGTGTGTGTGTGTTTCTGGCTGCCAGGGATCTCTTATTTATGCCCCTGGGGACGGGCTTTGCTCTCAGGACTCTATCTTGTTTGTGTGGCCCTGACAAGAGTGGTTTGGGCTCTGCTCTTGCCTTCCTCAGCAACCCTCCTGCATCTTCTCCAAACCTCTAGGTACAGACCCTCATGAGCACCCTGTGAGTACACTGGCGATGGCTCACTGCCTGCAGGTCACTCCATGGGTGGTTGGTCAGTGCTGGTCCTCAGTCTCAGGACCTCAAAAGCCAGGAAGGTTCTGGGCCTCCTCTTCAACTCCATGCAACAGGACACCCAGCAATCCCCCTTTAGATGGGAGGTGGCAAGCTCCCAGGCTGTGTTTTCTTTTCTTCCGAGGACATGACCTCAATGGACCATGACCCACCTATCCTAGTTTTACATGGAAAACCTCTCCTCTGATGGCTGTGGTTATGACTGATGTGAAATCTTACCCTCGGTGTATTCATCATGTTTTCTATTAAGTGTATTTTCTGATGGTTTGACACCATAAGTGCCTTGTGAACCTGGTGAGGGTCTGTGTCTCCTAGGGTGAGCTAATTCCTCGATCTAGCAATCAGCTTGCCCAAGAGCATGGTTTTGATGTGCAAACCAGCCAATCCAGAATCCACACCTCCAACCACCTCATTTATCAAACTCTCACGCTGCAGACCAATATTCTTCTTGTCCTAAATCACCCCAGGTCCAGACACTGGACCACTAGGGGTCACCCCTATCACTCAGAGCCCACCAAAACTATTCTGACTTTTCAATCCAAAGCTTTACTCAGCATACTGATCCTGCCTCTCCCATTCCTTCCCATAAAACCAGAATAAAGACTTTGGTTTATGTTTTTCCCCTCATTCTCTCTGCGACCTGACCAACCCAGGTGCTTCCTCATGTGGCCCTGAGTGTTATGGTATGTCCCTTCCACTTGGGAGTTGTAGGTAATAAACTCTTCTTTCAAGGACATTATCTCCAGGCCTGTCATCTCACCACACCTGATTAAAGCAAATCTCGGGTACATTTTAAGATATTTAGTTGGGGAGAAAGACCAGAGTCATGTGGTCCTCTCAGGTCCGGGGTTTGGTATGTGGAGAGGGTCATTTGGAACCAGGGGTTTGTTGGAGAATAATGTTCTTGGGATTCATGGAAAGGTAGGAGAGGGGCAGAGAACCCAACGTTACCATTGAATCTCAACACCAACAACTCTGGCTAGATAGCATTGTGTTCATGGAAATTTCCCAAGGCTTCCTTTATGGCCCATCTTGTGACTTATTCTGCAATGTTCCTTGTCAGTTAAGTAAATAAGTTGGTTAACGACATTTAAAAAAAAAATACAGAATGCTTCACAAATTTGAGTGTCATCCTTGTTCGGGGGCCATGCTAATATTCTCTGCATCATTTCAATTTTAGTACGTGTGCTGCTGAAGCAAGCACTTGTTACCAATATTGTTTAAATCTAATTCATCAACCTGAATGTTCATTTCTCTGTTTTAGCTGTCACTCAGTGAGATGTGTTAAAATTTTCAGTTGTGATAGTGGGTTTGTACATTTTTCCATTTACTTCTGCCAGTTTTAACTTTTAATATCTTGTACCCAATTCCAGTGTGTGGGTTCCCCCCAACACATTCAAGAAAGTCTCCTACACAAGCTGGGTGTCCTATAAGTTAACTCAATTCTTTTTTTTTTCTTTAATGTTTTTTATTTATTTCTGAGAGAGGGAGAGGCAGCGGGAGCAGGGGAGGGTCAGAGAGAGAGGGAGACACAGAACCCAAAACAGGCTCTAGGCTCTGAGCTAGCTGTCAGCACAGAGCCCCACGTGGGGCTCAAACCCACGAATCGTGAGATCATGACCTGAGCCGAAGTCGGACGCTCAACCGACTGAGCCACCCAGGCGCCCCAAGTTAACTCAATTCTGACACTATGTACCTGGAGATGGTATCAGATTCCACAGGTTAAGGGTTAAGTCCCACAAGACTTCCCTCTACTTTGGATGCCAATCTCAAGTCCAAGTTGTTATCTGTGCTTCTGACTGACGCTATAAGTCAGAGGTTCCCATAACCCCTTCCTTGGGTTCAATTAATTTGCTAGAGTGGCTTACAGAACTCGGGAAACTCCTTTACTCACTAGATCACTGGTTTATTACAAAAGATATTAATAGGAATCAACATCCAGATGAAGAGATACATGGGGTGAGGCCCCAAACTCAGAGGCTTCTGTCTTCGTGAGGCTTGGGGGCATGACACAGTGGCACATGGAGGCATTCTGGTTTAACAACCTGAAATCTCTGAACCCAGCCCTTTGAGGTGTTTAATGGAGGCTTTCATTACACGGTCAGGATTAAATTATTGGCTGTTGGTGATTGGACTCAGTCTCCAGCCCCTTGCCCTCCCTAGAGGTCAGGGAGGTAGGACTGAAAGTTCTAACCCTCTATTCCCATGGTGGATTCTCCTGGAAACCAGCCCCCAACCTTAGGTGTTTTCCAAAAGTCATCTCACTAACATAACAAAAGACATATTTATCATTCTTAACATAGAATATTAGGAACTTTGTATCAGGAGGGACAAAAAGACCAATTAACATAGGTATGCTAGTATACCCAAATACTATGGTATACTAGATTTCTGTTCGTTAATGTTTAAGTTGCCATTTTCCCTAATTTTCTAAATCATGAAACTTTACACATGTCTTTTTTAAGGTGCATTTGATGGACTTTTTATCTATCCTGATGTTTGCCTTTCTATTTGGAATATGTCACCTGTTTACATGTAATGACATTAACAGATATAATTTGGCTTCAACATGCCATCCTAATATTTGCCTTACACTTATTTTTACCTGCTCTAATTTCCTTTTCCTTTCTTTTCTTATGAGATAATGAATAAGGCCTACGTTTGGTTTTCCTCATACGCTTCCAGGCTTGATAAACACAGAGCTTCATGAATCTGCGACTTGATGTCCTTTGTCACTTTTTTGAACTTCTCAACCATCATTTCTTTAAATATATCTTCTGCATTGTTCCCTTTCCTTTCCTTTTTTTTTTTTTTCTCCTGGGACCAATTGAACATGCATTCGTATTATTTTCTATGACACCTTCAACTCTTGCCCCTTCTCTTTCAGGATCCTCCATCATTTTGTCTCACCAGGCTAAATGTTGAGTATTTCTTCAGACTAATTGTTTGTTTATAGAATTCTCCATCCAGGTGGGGAACTTGCCTTTGACTCTTGAAACATAGCACCACACAGTCAGGGTAGTATTGGCTTGGAACTCAGGGTGGAGGATGGGGTTATAGACATTAATTAACTTGTGCCAGGTCACCCAGCCTGGAAATGGCAGAACAGGAAGTAAGATCTCAGGGTGGACCCTCTGCCTAACCCTTCTTCGTGTGCTTGTTCTCTCCTGGGCTGAGGATGCTCCCTACCTCTCATCTCTCAGGAATCAGATCCACAGTGGAGGTTTCCAAACTTTTAAGCATGCTGTTGCTATATTTCTTCTTAGATGAAACAAATCAATGATATTTCTTCATTACCCACAAAAGTTAGCACAGGACTTTTCTGTTATTCAGGCCATTGTTGTGTTTTCTACCTTGATTTTGTTTTAACTTTGTTGCCTTTATTCTGTTCTTCCTGATTTCAGAGTACGTTGGTAGATACAATTCCTTTCAAAGAGGAGCTAGATACCTGGGTGTTTCCCAAGGAAGTATGAAAGCTGATATAAACGTGGCATTTCTGGCATTCATCCTTCATGCATCCATGAACAAGATGGAGAAGCAGCAATGGATGATGCTTATGTGCACCCCTAAATAAGATAGTGTTAAAAAATAAGTTCAAGTGAGTAAAATTTGAAGATCTTATTGGATTTATTCAACAATCCATGAATTGAGTAGCATCCCATCTAGCAAATAGAAAGAAGTTCCTAAGAGCTGGTCAAAATGGAAGACTTTAGTAGGCAGAAGGCAACGGGACAAGGAAGTTACTACCAAATAGTGGATTGTTTCAGACAAGGTCACCTTCCTTTTGAGGGATGGCAGGGGTCTATTAGGCATATTACCTCACTAGTAGTGACCAGGAGATTCCAGAATGACCAGTTAAGATTACATTCCTGAGAGAGGCTGAAACCGCAATTAGGTTAGGTATTAAGTCAATTAGGTGACCTGTATTAGGTGTTATCACCTGCAGTTAGGTGACATGGGCTTAGTACGAGTGACTCCAATTCGTGACTTTTGTCTCTATTTTAACAATGTTAAGTGACCAGTCATCATGGTTGACTCATACTAGCCAGTAGAATACGTAACCCTGTAGTTAACTATATCTTTTTTTTTTCCTACAACATGACAGAGTGTAGGCATTAATTAATGGTTGAGCAATCTTAATGGTGGTCTCTGTATCCGTGGGGAAAAAGTGTAGAAATCTTTTTGAGAAGTCATGGGCTTCTTCTTTCTCTCCACTTCCCCACAGCACTCACTCTAGGCCAACGAACTGTAACATAGGAGGGGCCAATGGCATTATCAAAGCTTTGTCTATGCTAATGTGGACATATGGAAAGAGAGAATTACTCCAGGGAGATAAATGAGGGTGATCTGGCAAGATGTAACCATGGGAGTGGGTTCAGGATCACAGTCCTGGCAAAACGCATAGAATGTGTAGGAGAGACAGGTCAGGGGCAGCTGAGATGGTCTTGTGTAGAGATGCTAGATTACTTTGCTGGGAACAGGTAGGATTTGTAATTTTTTTTTTTTTTTTTTGCTAGAGTTACCAGCCTTGACCATCTAAGGGCAGGTTCAGAGAAGTGATATAAAGGGATAAAAGTAGAGGATGGCTAAAGGCAAAGGTGAAAACTATACCCAGAGCGATAGAGCAACTTTGCACTGGATGCCTCAGTTTGGCTGAAGGTGAGTGCAGGAGATGGAGGTCGAGTGTCTGGAGACTTTATCTGACGGGCAAGCAGGATCTTCACAAGGTAGAATCTCCTGGAAATTTATAAAAAGAAGATCACGTGAAATCTCTTAAGCGTTTATTTGGAGGAGAGCTTTGAAGGGAGAGAAAGGGTATTTAATTTTAATAAATCCATATGGGGGTGGGGAGTACCTGGGTAGCTCATGTCGATTGAGAGTCCAACTTCAGTTCAGGTCATAGTCTCACAGTTCGTGAGTTCAAGCCCTACATTGGGCTTGCTGCTGTCAGCACAGAGCCGGCTTTGGGTCCTCTGTCCCCCTCTCTCTGGCCCTGCCCCGCTTGCTTGCTCTCTCTTTCTCTCTCAAAAACAAATAAAGCATTAAAAAAAATAAAGAAATCCATATTTTGTACAAAATACGAAATTATATCAATGTTTTTTTTGTTCTGTTTTGTTTTTTAGCAGTTTCTTTTCAAGCTCAGTAAATGATGTTTGGAAAAGGATCTGTTTGTTGGTCTTAATTCCATGCTGTCACTGTTTTCTCCTATCCTCTCTTTTACCCCCTACATGCCCTGTGGGAGAAAATCTGACAATGCATGGCTGCTGAATTCAATTCTGAGCCATTGCAATGTACCCTTCACCCCTTTTGATGCATAAGAGAATGGTGAAGCCAGAGGAGTGGACAGAGGGAAGGGGGAGAGCTGGGTCTCCAACACTTTTTTTTTTTTTCTGTTTCTTCTGCTGCCTGTAGTTCCACTACGTGAAGACACAGGCCTAGAACTTTGTCCAGGATGCTGACACTGACTCTGCTTTGAAGGGTGTCAGCTCTAAGATGTGTAACAAGTAGAACCAGAAGGTGTGTGTCAAGGGCATTACCTGTACCTAGTCCTGGGGAAGGAGGACAGGCCAGGGGTTGGTTGTATTCTTTAGAAGAGAGTTACTGGTGCTTATCCCACTCCTCCTTTCTGTAGATATCTCTTTGTCAGTCCTTCTGCTGTACCCTACTTTGTGCAGTATGAGTTGGAGCCAGAAGAAATGGAGCAGCTAAAGGTAATGCAGACTCAAGGCCATTGTGGACTCACACCCAGACCCACCTCTTCCTCCTCCAGCCCCCGATTCCCCTAGCCCCATCAGGGCCACACAGTAGCTCTCTCCATCCATCTCTGCAGCTGACCATGAACAAATACTATGATGTCTCCCAGAAAGCTCTTGACCTCCAGAGGCTCCGCTTTGACCTGGGTACGGTCGACAGCAGTAGTGCTAGGGCAGGTGATGGCACAGGGACCTGCCTGGCAGCTAGACTGAAGGATAGTAATGTGGGGAGGGGTTGGTACTAGCCCTGGGCCCCTCTAATCCCTCCCATTGCCTCCTCTCAGATTCCTGAAGACTTGGTGGGCCATGATATTGATAGAATCCTGAATCGAAGAAACTGCATGGCTGCCAGCTTGCAGATCACTGAAGAAGAGAGTTTCCCTGATGTGAGGCTTTATGCCCAGTGCTGTTTATTATGGTAGAGGGTGGAACCCATAGTGTGGCCCTAGATACTGTCACTCCAACTCTTCCTCACCAAAAGCTGTTGTCCTTGAACTTGAGCAACAACAAGCCGTGCGGGCTGGATGACCAGTCTGACATTGCACAGATGGTCCCCACAGTCAAGATCCTGAACCTCTCCAAGAATGAGGTGGGAAGGGGAGGCAGATCAAAGTTGGGGTTGATGGTGGATGGTAGTGCTCGTCAGTGATGACAGGAGGCAAGAGAAGGTACCTGCGTGGAAAGGTGGGGGCTGGAGGTGCAGGGGCCCACGTGTCTCTCTTTCCCTGGGACTTCTTTTACAGTTTCCTCCCTGTATTTCTCAGCAGAAGTCAGCCCCAGAGTTGGACAAGGTGAGGGAGCTGTGACTAGAGAAGAATCCGAGACATCTTTCGTGGGGACCTCTGCCCCTGGGAGCATGAGCTACCCAGCAGTGCTCATATGCAGGAGGCAGCAGCCATGAGAAGGACCACATCCCTGCCTTCTCTTCTCTCTGTGTCTCCCACCTGTGCTTAGAGGTCTCCTTTACCTCCTGTGACCTGCTTACTGTTTACCTGCTCTCGGGTCTGTTTCTTACCTTTCTGCACTCAGCTTTCTCTAACATATTGCTATGTTCTGATTGTTTGTGTCCCCCACCGCACCGCATTCATTTGTTGAAATCCTGACACCCAAAGATGGTAGTATCAGGAGGTGGTTTCTTGGGAGGTGCTTAGGTCATGAGGACGCAAGCCTCCTGAATGGAATGAGCGCTGTTAGGTAAAAGGCTCCAGAGAGATCCCTAACTCCTTGTACCATGTGAGAACACAGCAAGAAGACGCCAGGTATGAGCCAGGAAGAGGGCCCGTGCAAGAAACCAACCATGCTGGCGACTTGATCTACACTTTCCAGCCTACAGAATGGATAGCATGAAATTACTGTCACTTATCAGATACCAACATGGTAGTATTTTGTTATAGCAGCCTGAACAGACTAAGACACATGCCTTCCCATGAGTGTGTTCCAGGAAGCAGGGCTACGTCTCCTCTCCAGAACCAGAGTGATGACCTTGAGCCAGGTGCTGGTGCCTTGGACTGAGAAGGGCCCTCAAACCCAGGGCTTCGTGCCGAGACAGGCCTTCCTACTCCCTGCTGAGATGATGCTTCCCTCCCTTGTTCTGAGAGGGACCCTCTTTTCCTTGAACCAAATGTGTCCCCCTCCTCCAATTCCAGGCTGCCATGGTGGCTTTTCCTGCCCATGCTGAGGGCCGAAGTCCTTGGGGGCTGCCATAATGCCATCCATTCCTCTGACCCAATGCCAGGAGCTGGGGGCCCTCCTTGAGAAAAACCAGGGTTCCCTGAGTCAGGGGACCAGAAGTGGGACACTGCCAGGGAGTAGAGGGATTCCTGAGGCAAGAATAGAGGCCAGAGGTCAGGGGTGTTTGATGAGACAGAAGGACAGGCCTCTCAGAGGCACTGCCCCTTCCCCAACCCCCTACCCCACATGTCACATCATCCCGACTGGTCCTTCAGAGGAGCCCTGGGTAGCCCGACAATGGGTATAATCCCTCAGGCAAGGAACCGACTGAGAGAGGCACAGGTGCACTGGGGCCATCAGGAGGGAAGGCGGTGATCATAAGAGGGGACCACAGACCCTCAGCCTCATGGTGACCCGGGGTTTGATCCTCTACTCCTTCTGGAGATGGTGGCCAGTCCCTGTGGCTGCCTCGTTCCCCATGCACAGCTCAGACTGAGTTCACACAGGTGACAAACCTTCAACCAGCACCCATCCAGTGGGCCCCGAAGCCAACACCTGCGTGTTCTTCATTCCTACCTTGGGTGCCAGGGTGGTAGGGACACAGGCCGTGGGGTGTGATGGCTCTCACCTCACAACCTTACTTTTCAAACTTGGGCCTATTACTTAGCCTCTCATTTTCCTCCTTTGCAGAAGGGGCCCGATAATGTCCATCTCTTGGGCAGCTGTGAAAATTGAATCAAATGAACTTGTGAAGTGGCTGTCACAGGGTCTGCACATAGTAACATTCCTGTCACTGAGAGCAGATCTTTCCTATTGTTGCTCTTCCCATTCCTGACACCTCGGTTGCCAGGAACCGTTGTCCCCTTCTGCATGAGTATCAGGTAAGACCCTGACTGGGGAATGCTGTGTGAGTGTGTCAAGCATGTGCAACTCTAAGGGGTATTGTTTGTTGTTGAAGTGGAAAGAAAGTCTCAGGGTTCTGGTCATGACCTTTTTTACCTCTCCCCCTAGCAAGTGTCACTGACATATAAGTGACATTAAATTACATTAAACTTTTCGTAGGCTTATCTGTATCTTCACCCAGACCTTCACTGCTACCCCTGCCAGCACTTCCAGGTGAGTGGTGTGTTTTGGGTGGCACTCCCAGCCCAGCCTTGGTTCAGGGGTGTGGGAATTTGGTTGTGTAGTCCTTGGGGTTTTCTCAATATTGTGGAAAGCCAACAGGTATATCCCAAGAGTCTAGCCTAGTGGTAAGAGAATGGGCTCTGGAATCCGAATATGAGTTCTCTTCCAGACCCCAACACTCACCAACTATGCCACCTTGGTCACGTCATAGGACCCCTCTGTGACTCAGTGTGTCTTCCTCTGAAAATGAGGATTAGACAGTCCACTCATTGAGCTGTTTTACAGACTAAATGAGAGTATAAAACCATCTCTGAGGTGCAGTTAAGCCTCCTAATCTAGAGAAACTGGTAGGCAATCTCTCTAAAGGTGGCCTCTGTGGGAAGGGTAGAGGTACCAGCCAAGCAATCTTAGGGGCAGGCACAGTAGGGGTATGGAGGGAATGTAGTTGCTGAGTGTCAGTGGTCAGGACCGTTGGTGAGGGAGTGGGGCTATCTATCTGTCCAGCTGTCCCAGGGCTCATGTTGCTCCAGTCTATGCATTGTGAATAATACTCTGTAAGGGACATCGGCCCTAAGGAGACCCAGAGCACATTCTCTATCCAAGTTCCCACACCTTCCTGCAGCTCCTTGACCATCTTTTCCCAGTAGCAGCAGGAATGATGTAATCTTTCACCATCCAGTCTGGGATGAACCTCCAGTGGTCTAAGAAGTGAGTGCTCGGGCTGCACGGGGACAGGAGCTGGCAGGGGCCGAGGAGGGAATAATGGGAACTTGCAGGTAATTTGTTTTGCTTATTTATTTCACTCATTGTCACCCTGAACATTTCTGTCTCCATACACATTAAGTTACCTAGTTGTTTTGAGCAGGTGTACATTACTTTTATGAATTCTATGGGCCTCGTTCCTTTATTGACAGGCGTTTTGGTTTCAGGAGTTCTCCCAGTACACACTGTGACACAGGGCTCATTCCACTGCATATGTTGCAGTAAACGTGGAGCCATGTTTCCCTTGCATAGATTGGGAAATGGCAGTCC
Source organism: Proteles cristata cristata (assembly GCA_017311185.1). NCBI lineage: Eukaryota > Metazoa > Chordata > Mammalia > Carnivora > Hyaenidae > Proteles > Proteles cristata. The sequence continues at coordinate 152,447 of JAESUZ010003998.1, forward strand.
TAATGGATGTCACCTGACCTTTCTCTAACCCAGGGGACTTTGTGACAACCACTGGGACTACACTGGCTCTCACTTGGCCCAAGGTGAGGTCCTGGTGTCCAGGTCAAGTGCGTGGAGGCTGGGTGACCTGGGGATGAGACTCAGGGATCCTGGCTCTGCTGATCTCCCATCTCCCTCCCTACACTTCCGCCAGGCCAAGCACATGATTCCAGAGGAAGCCCTCACCCAGGCTGATCCAGGATCCTGAGAACACAGCCCTGACAAGAAACTCTTGGATATGGTCACCTTTGTTGGGTTTCTCCTCCAGTCCAGTCTGAGTATAACCCTGTGAAGGAGCAGGAGGTCTGCTTGGGTTTGGGAAGCCAGCATTTAACTGACACTAATCCACCCAAAGGGCTAGTCATTCTGTGTATTTGTCTCACTCAGAATTCCTGATTCTTTTGATAATAAAGAATGGCGTTGCCTGTTATGTCAAATCCCTGCAAAATCCATCTGAGGGAGGCATTTTCGTACTACAGACAGAGAAAGGTAAGGTGAGAGAGGGTCAGAGACTCCTTGAGAACAGCAGGGTAGAGTCTCAAATCCTGGACCCCTTAAAGCCCACGGTGTGTGTGTGCTCCCCAGGGCCATGTGGCTGTCAGGGTGGGGAATGTTACCCTGGTAAACCTGGAGATGATGTTCTGTGCCCTAGCATATGACTAAAATGTTTTTTATACAGGGAACAGTATAATTGCTTAGCCATACAAATCAACTTGAATACCTTTTTTGGGGGAAATGGCATTAGAGAGCACATGAAAATCTGGGAAGTAAAAATTGTCCCCATACATGGATGACATAGGATAAATGTCCTTGATATCGAAAGAAAGCAGTAAAAAGATCAGAAATTGATATTAACCTAGAATTGAAATTAAAAGCAATAGGAATGCCCAACTAATCTCTGAAAAGCTATCCATCCCCAATAACTATAAAAATGTAACTGCAAACATTAGATGAGATACTAAATGAGAAAAGAGAGCTGAAGTTTGTTATTTTCAGGAAAACACAGAGAGAGGAAGAGAGAGAAGTCAATATCAATATGTTCTGTATAGGAAATGTATAAAGTTATTACTTATAAAAGCCAGGTCAGGTATACACATGTGGAGATGACACATCTCTGAGAGGTAGGCATTTCGGTCTTTACCTCAGAGTCCCCCCACCCCCACCCTTTGATGATGTGCAGGGCAACTTTCAGAGACTGCAGGGTTTGAAAATCATGTGTGTGAGGAAAGCTCCTCAGGGTTAGTTCTGGGAGGTTCCGCAGACAGACCTTCCTTGACAACTCAGGAGAAAAAGGAAAGGAGATGGGTTTAGATGGAGGGGCAACGTTGGTGGCCATTGAAGGGGGAGGGAGCTGATGAGGATGTACCCCTTTAGCCCCATAGCTCCAGGGCAGCCCTCATGTTGTGGCTGTCTGCAGTTGAAAACCAGAAGTGTTCTTGGGTCAGAACCTTCCCAGGTACATAAGAGGACGGGCAGAGGAACTGGTACCCAGAAAGCCCAGTGCTTCTCTGCTTACGTCACCTCTACTCTCTGTCTTGACTTTCTGCATTCCCCACCCACAGCTGGGTGCATCTGTGACTTTGTGCTGACTGGCAGTTAATCCACACCTCCATCATTCACACTTTGGCTGGGTGACATGAATAATTAATAATGCTAATAAAACTGAAAACAACTATACTAGTAACAATAATAAAAGATACCAACAATTATAGCACACAGGGTAGATAAATTACTTGGTCAAGATCATGGAAGTACTGGTTCCCAGCACCAAACCCAGGTCTTTCTGACCCAAAAGCCCCTGCCCTAACCTCTGTGTATACATTGAGCGTTCTTCTGTGTAGAAGGCTGGAGGCCAGCACAAGGGAGGGAACTCACCCAAGGTCCTGGCAACTGGGACCCATGCTTGATGACTCCCATCTTCTATAGTTGACCTGTTATTATTATTGTTTCTCCTATATTATTTCTTCTTCCTGGGGGCTCAGTAAAAAAAAAATGTTTAATCCATGTCAAAGTATAAGGAAACTAAGGAGACAAGAAACCATGAGGGGAAAAGGAAATGATGAAATGGGACCAAAGTTCACTTCTTGCTGCGACATTTCCAGATAATGTTTCAAATCTTCTACTTTATGGGCAGTGGAAGCAGTGTGGTCCAGGAATAATATACCTGCAAGTCCTCAATGCCAGACATTCTTTGAGGTCTTCTCCTTTTCTTCTTACAAGTGTGAAAGTAGGCAACCTTAGACGCATTTTACAGATAACCAAACTCAGACTCACAGAACCGTGTAAAATTTCCAGAATCAAACATCTACCCCTTGCTGTCTGCACAGGCCAACCAGCAGTCTCCCATTTGGGTGATGGATTTCCAGGGCTTAAGGACTGATAGTGGGACACTCCCCTGATATGGAAACTGGGCTGTGTCACATCCTCATTTGGCATGAAGGTGATGGTGGGGATGAAATCCTGCCCCGTGAGCCATGAACCAAGAGGCCTGGGTATGGGGGCCACAAAAACCGGCTGATTCTTGGGGTGTTGAAATAGACCCAGGAAGCAGCACAAAGGGTTGCCTTTTGGAAAGGGAGCCTGAAGAGTAGGATATTAATATGGACAGCTGCTATATGAAAGGTGTTTTACAGTTCATCTCATTGAATCCCAACTACCTTATGCAAGACCAATACTTACCAATGATAAGGGAACAGAAGTTAAAAGTTAAGTAACAAAATCCGGGAAACAATATTATAAATTACTGCTCCAGGAGTTATGCAAAGAATTAAGCTCTTCCCTGTTTGTCCTATGAGCCGTCATTCCACATCTCTGAAGGCATTATTATTCACTTGGTCTTGTTCAAACAATGCACGGAAATACTTTTGAAATACTAAAGTTCATTAAATATAATCAAATGCTATCTGCACAGCAAACATTAAAAGGCATGTGAAAAGCTGCGCAAAACCATTTCTAACCTATATTCAGACACCTGCTTACGTATTCAATGTACAAAATATTCTTAAGGAAAAGAGATAAGTCAAAGATATCAAGAGTGGATGCACATAACAAGGAACATAAATCCCTAGTAAGCACGTGAAAATACCCTAAGTAATCTGTAAATAAATAAAGTAATAAGCAAGTAAATAGAAAATAAACCATAACAAGTGAAACAAGGATATCACAATGTAGAAGGCAAAATACGACACCATTTCTGCAAAAAATATATATCAACATAGGTGTATAGATATGTGTGTGATTAAATATGTTAGTGCATTACATACGGAGAAAAATTTGGGAAATAGGCACCAATAAGTGAACAGAGACTATCTTTGTATTAAGGTGGGCAAAAGGTAGGGACAGATGGGAGCGACATAATAATGTCAGCTTTTAAATATGCATTTATGTATGTTTCTCATATGTGTCAGACAAAGAGAAGTATTAATTAGCGATCTGACAAAGTATTGACATGAAGTTTTGTAAAACAGGTATATCAGCAACTGAGTCACAAAATAATAGTGTAGAAATATGTTTATTTAGCAACTTAGAAACCTGTTCATATCCTGCAGAATGCAAATATCATGCTAATTTATAGATGCCTATGATAATAGTTCACTTTGTATGCATTGTTGGGGATGAGATATTTTTTATTTTATAAATTTGCATTTTTATAGTGTTTTAAATATGGAAACATTGAATAAAATATTGAAAACATAAAATAATTGTAAGCTGATTACAAATGTGATACGTATTCACGGCCTTGGAAGCAGATCAAAACAATTTATTTGACAGTTTTCTGTATGCATATGTTTGTGTGTGTTTCTTTGTCTCAAACTTCTTCACACCAATTATTCATACACTAAGTATGAACTTTCTACTCCACCACCAGCACCACAACCCTTTCCATCCCCTGCCCTTTGCCAAGCCCCATAGTTGAGACTTTCACACTTGCATTTCTGACTCTGGTCACCAAGTAGCATTGTTGTCCATTTTCTACAGCTCCGCTCCCCTGCCACCCTGCACCCCAATGAAAAGGCATACTTTTTATAAACAGAAACAAAACGTTTCTTCAAAGCACACTACAGAACAAGAAACAGTATGATACAAATTCTTTATGGAAACTTCATATGTGGATAAAAAGGACACATGCATTGTTTTGCTTCCTGTTTATGCCTACATCTACATCTAATCAATCAATCAATCAATCAATTCATTATTGGGTGTCTACTGTGTGCCAGACACTCTCAGTCTAATTCTATATCTGCATCGCAATCTTCCCTCTCTTCATCTCCAGACCTGCATAGCTGCAAATGCCCACAGGAAGGAGCATGTATGTTAGTGCCCACCCCATAAGGTATGACTTCCATTCCAAGCAAGATTAGTACAAGCTTGACCGCCGAGTCCCCTAGAAACCCAACATTGAAACAGGAAATGATAGGGCTGAGTGAGAGAGGTTGTAACTTGACAAAAGGTGCCACCTTACAACCCCCACTTCTGTACTCTGGCATAGGTCTAACAGACTATTACTTTCTCCTGATTAAACGTCACTTATAGAGAGTAAAAAATGAGTTAGAGGCTTTACTTCCTCTTTAGTCCTTTGCTCTGTTGTGAGTGGTACATTTTGGAATTGGCTTTATATCTGTCATATCCCTAGGAGGGTGGTTCCACCCATTTAGTCATCTGACAGGTTGATCTGTGGTGACATGGAGTTTCTGCTTCATGTAAGACCTTCTCTGTCAGTAGTGGTGGTGGTGGTGGTGGGGTGTCTGGATCCATATCCACAGAACACAGAAAAGAATAGAGACCTCGTTCTGAAAGACAAGCATAAGACGAAGACTCTGGTCTGAACATCTAATTCTCCCGATTTAGTGAAATGGTTTTTACAGATTTCTCACATGATGGTTCCTCAGAGTTCCTCTTACACCTGGCACTCATGTGACACTTTTTTTAAAACATGAAATTACTAACTGAAGTTTAACATCTATTTCAACTAATATATGGAAAAAACTATTTCTATATAGTTATAATCATTTCTGGAATTGTATACACATGAAAAGATATGTATTTATAGAGAGAGAGCACAATTCTTACATTTGTATTATATATCTAAAACAACAGTTGGGCATTTACTTATTAGGTATACATATATATATATATGCATAAAGTTACACAAATTCTTTGGGTGGTTTTTAACACTACTGCTAATGGCTTTATTTATCCTGGTTTTGTATATAGTACATCTACTAGAAGTGTCATATTTTTACTTTTCCACATACTTCTTTTTTTTCCTTCATAGTTGTTGTCAAGTTGGTTTCCATATAACACCCAGTGCTCATCCCAACAAGTGATGTGACACTTTTCTATCTCCTTTCCCTTCTGTCTAGAAAAGCACACTCACAGTGAAATTCCTTTATAAGCTAGCAGTGAAGAAAGCTTTTTAAAATATGATTTCTAATCCAGAAGCAATAAGAGAAAACAGTGACACACTTGAGTTCATTAAAAATTGCATGGCAAAAAGAAAGCCCATGAGCAAACTAATGTGAAAAATTACAAATGGGGAAAATACTTACAGCTTAGATCAGAAGGTTTACATATCTTGTAACAGAGATTATGGAAAAGCAAAGGAAAAACACAACACGTGAGGCAGCAAAGGCACTAGATACAAACAGATATTTCACCAAGAAAATGTTCCTCAAACATATAAAAGAATACTAAATCTAACTCTTTTGTTTTTTAAGTTTTTATTTTAATCACCTAGTACTCGTCAGGACAAGTACACTGCTTAATCCCCATCATCTATTTCACTCGTCCCCTCCATGTCCCCTCGGGTAGCCATCAGTTTGTTCTCCATAGTTAAGTGTCTGTTTCTTGGTGTCTCTGTCTTTTTTCCCCTATGCTTGTTTGTTTTGTTTCTTAAATTCCACACATGAATGAAATCATGGTGTTTGTCGTTCTCTGACTGATTTATTTCACTTAACATTATACTCTCTAGCTCCATCCATGTCATCACTAATGGAAAGATTTCATTCTTTTCATGGCTGGATAATACTCCAGTGTGTGTGTGTGTGTGTGTGTGTGTGTGTGTGTGTGTGTATCCCACTTCTTTATGCATTCGTCAATCGATGAGCACTTGGGCTGCTTCCATAACTTGGCTATTGTAAATAATGCTGCAAAATAATAGGGGCACATGTATCACTTTGAATTAGTTTTCTCATATTCTTTGGGTAAATACCCAGTATTGCAATTACTGGATTGAAGGGTAGTTCTATTTTTAACTTTTTGAGGAAACGCCACACTGTCTTCCACAGGGGCTGTATCATTTTGCATTCCCACCAGCAGTGCACGAGTCTTCTTTGATCTCCATATTCTCCCCAACACTTGTCGTTTCTTCTGATTTTCATTTCAACCATTCTCACAGGTGTGAAGTGATATCTCATTGTGGTTTTGATTTGCACTTCTCTGATGGTAAGTGATGTTGAGAACCTTTTCATGTATCTGTTGGCCATCTATTTGGATGTCGTCTTTGGAGAAAGGTCTGTTCATGTCTTCTGCCTATTTTTTAATTGGATTATTTGGTTTTTGGGTGTTGAGTTGTATGCGTTCTTTGTAGATTTTGGATACTAACCCTTTATTGGACATGCCATTTGGAAATATCTTCTCCCATTTAGTAGGTTGCCTTTTAGTTCTGTGAATTGTTTCCTTCGCTGTGCAGAAGCTTCTTAATTTAAGGTAGTCCCAATAGTTTATTTTTGCTTTAGTTTCCATTGCCTCAGGTGACCTACCTAGAAAAAAAAGTTGCTAAACGGACGTCAGAGAAATTACTGCCTTTGCTGTCTTCCCGGATTTTTATGGTTTCAGGTCTCACATTAAGTCTTTAAACTATTTTGAATTTACTTTTGTGTATGGTGAAAGTGGTTCCGCTTTCATTCTTTTGCATGCAAGTGACGAGTTTTACCAACACCATTTGTTGAAATGATTGTTCTTTTTCCCATTGCATGTTCTTTTCTGCTTTGTTGAAGATTAATTGACCATATAATTGTGGGTTTATTTCTGGGTTTTCTATTCCGTTCCATTGACCTGTGTGTCTGTTTTTGTGCCAGTACCATACTGCTTTGATCATTACAGCTTTGTTTTATAACTTGAAGTCCAGAATTTTGATGCCCCCAGGTTTGGTTTTCCTTTTCAAGGTTGCTTTGGGTATTCGGGGTCTTTTGTGGTTCCATATAAGTTTTAGGATAGCTTTTTTCTTGTTCTATAAAAAAAATGCTATTGGTATTTTGAAAGGGATTACATCAAAGGTGTAGATTGCTTTGGGTAGTATAGACATTTTAACAATATATCTTCTTCCAATCCATGAGCACGGAACGTTTTTCCGTTTCTTTGTGTTGTCTTCCATTTCGTTTTCCATTTCTTTGCGTTGACTTCAATTTCTTTATTTAAAAAAATGGTAATATTTATTTATTTTTGATATAAAGATATATATGTGTAAAATATATATATATATATAGAGAGAGAGAGAGAGGGAGAGACAGAGACAGAGAGAGACAGAGATAGAGAGAGACAGAGAGAGAAAGGGTGGAGGGAGGGCAAAGAGAGAGGGAGACCCAGAATCTGAATCAGGCTCCAGGCCCCGAGCTGTCACCACAGAGCCCGACGTGAGGCTCGAACCCACAAATCATGAGATCATGACCTGAGCCAAAGTCAGCCGCTTAAATGACTGGGCCACCCAGGTGCCCCCTCAATTTCTTTCATCAGCGTTTTTTAGTTTTCAGAGTACAGGTCTTTCACCTCTTTGTAAACCTCACTCTTGATAGGAGATGCAAAGAGAAAGAAACTGCAATGCCCCTTTTCATTATTTACGTAGTCTGTGAAGAAAGAGACATTCTCATGCATTGCTTGCAGTAATGTAACATGGTACAACCCCTATTCAGGGCATTGCATATTATCTTATAAAATTATTAGGATACTTACTCTTGGAACCAGCAATTTGTCTTCTAAGCATCTATGCCCCACCCCACCCCCCCAAGATGCAAAAATACAAAAGACATAAGCCCAAAACTATTCCTGGAAGAACAATTCATAAAAAAGAAGACAAGAATAAAGATATGTCCACCAACAAGGGGCTGGTCGAAAAAACCATGATATATATATACACCCTGGAGTACTATGCAGCCATAAAACCCAGCAATGAATCTACCTATAGTGCTTTGAAGTAATCTCTAAGATATATTGTTTAAGTGAAAAAATCTAGGTGCAGTAAAATGTGTAGAGGTGCTACTGTCCAATATGGTAGCCACCAGTCACGAATAGCTCTTTACATTAAATTAAAGTACATGGAATTTAAAAATCAGTTACCCAGTCTCAGTTGCCACATTTTAGGTGCTGAATGTTTAATTCCCAAATAAAATGTTCAGGTAGCTAGCTGCCACTGTGTTGGACAGTGCAGATACAGAACATTTCTCTCTGTGGAAATTTCTATTGCACGAAACTGGTGTAGAATATGACAACTTTTAACTAAAGAATCAAGCGCAAAAATAAACTGTTGAGACCTCATCAAGATTAAAAGCTTCTGCACGGCAAAGGAAACAATCCATAAAACAAATAGGAAACTGACAGAATGGGAAAAGATAGTTGCAACTGACATATCAGATAAAGGGTGAATATCCAAAATCTATAAGGACCGTATCAAATTCCACACCCGAAAAACAAACAACCCAGTTAAGAAATGGGCAGAAGATATAAACAGACACTTTTCCAAAGAAGACATCCAGATGGCCAACAGACACATGAAACGATGCTCAGCACCCCTCCTCATCAGGGAAATACAAATCAAAACCACACTGTGATATCACCTCACGCCAGTCCGAGTGGCTAAAATGAGCAAATCAGAGAACTCTAGATGCTGGAGACGATGTGGAGAAACGGGCGCCCTCCTACACTGTTGGTGGGAATGTAATCTGGTGCAGCCCCTCTGGAAAACAGTGTGGAGGATCCTCAAAAAATTAACACTAGAACTCCCCTAGGACCCACCAATAGCATGCTAGGAATTTACCCAAGGGATACAGGAATGCTGACGCATAGGAGCACATGGACCCCAATGTTCATAGCAGCACTCTCCACAATAGCCAAAACATGGAAAGAGCCGAAGTGTCCATCCACGGACGAATGGATCAAGAAGATGTGGCTTACCTATACGATGGAATACTACATGACAATGAAAAGGAATGCAATCTGGCCATGTGTAGCAACATGGATGGACCTTGAGGGTGTTATGCTGAGAGAAATAAGTCAGGCAGAGAAGGACATATACCATATGTTTGAACGTATAGGAGGATTAGGAGGAACTTAACAGAGGACCAAGGGGGAGAAGAAGGGCGGAAATGGTGGTGGAAAGGGAGAGAGGCAAACCATGAAAGACTCTTGAATGCTGACAAAAACTGAGGACTGGTGGATGTGGGGGGGAGGAGGGGTGGGCATGGAGGAGGACACTTGTGGGGATGAGCACTGGGTGTTATGTGGAAAACCTACTTGACAATAAAGTATTTGTAAAAAAAAATAATAAAAATATAAATATAAATAAATAAATAAATAAAATCCTTGCCTCACTGTGTGTTATATGTAAATGAGGAATGACTGAATTTTACACCTGAAACTAATATTACACTATATGTTAAATAACTAGAATTTAAATAAAAACTTGAAACGTTAAGAAATTGATGGAAAAAAAAATCCTTGCCTCTAAAGAACTGGAGCAGCCTAGGATGTAAGCTGATGATGTATATTCTCTAAAATATAAAACATAGATCCACAGGGTCCATGCACGGGAAAAGGCAAGAAACAATGAGCAACTCAGTAGCAAAGAGCAACTCTAGTCCCCAGACTGAATCCTTTAAGCACATTTCCCACTAAATGGCTGATTCCAGCTGGGGTTGTACCAGGTGAGTCTGGACTGAACTCTCATGCCAGAAAGTACGTCACAAAGAGTAAGAAGCCGATCTGAAGGGGATCTCACTGGCCAAAGATACTAAAGCACATCAAACATCCCTGAACCTATGAAGAGAATCTGAAAAAAAAAAAAAAAAGAAAAGAAAAGAAAAGAAAAGAAAAAGAAAAAAGAAAAAAAAACACCAAAAAAGCCAACTCATTGCTCACCTTTGAGGATCCTAGGAAAATAACTCATCATTTTAGGTGACGGAAATATTGCGAAAGAACTAAGCATTCGCCTTACCCTCCTGTGTTTACTATACTCAAGCGTAACTTAACAGCTGAGGGGAAGCTTCTTTTATAAAAGAATTTCAGCTAATAACATGCAGAAGAAATCAAATAACTAGTACAGTGTGCTTTTGTACCTTTACTGAAATGCAGTTCTAGGCAACAATCATCAGAGGCAGTGAAAAACTTGAGGCGAAAAGCAGGCGGAAGTTTTTATACTGGCTGGATCAGGCTGAAAATAGCTGAACCCAGTGATCAATCTCATCACCGCAGGAGGAGAGACAACCAGACACTACTAGGTGTAAGGCTATGGGGTGTCCACCACCACATCTGAGGTACTCTTGCCAAGAAGGCCAAATCTAAGCAAGGCTCTAAATCTGATTGCTGATTTAAAGGAAAGAAGAAAGCCATAGGGACATAATAAACACAACAAGGATATAATTGGCAAAAATACAGAATGCAAACTCCACAGGACAAAGATCCAGTTTCTTAAGTAAATAAATTGGGAGGTTAAGAAAAAGAGGATAGATTTTTTTTTTAGACTAAAAGAGACCAAACACTTCAGAGAGAGTTAAGTTCAAGAGAAATTAAGAGAGAAATTAAAATTAACACCACAATGGGATACCACCAAAACAACAAAAATGAAAACGATGGAAAATACCAAGTTTTGGCGAGGACGTGGAGCAGTGCAACTCTCACACACTGTTGGTGAGAATGCAGATTAAAACATTTTGAAAAACTGCTTGGTAGTATCTTCTGAGTTCAATGTGAACACACTCTCTGACTTGGAAATGCCACTCTTTGATACCTGCCCAAGAGAAAGGAAAGAAGTATCTACCCAAAAGACAAGAATGTTCAGAGCCCCGTTATGATAATAAGTCAAGATATGGAGAATACCCAAATCCCCATAACAAGTACGTAGGTTGTGAAATACTCACACAATGCAATACTCTACTGTTGTGTCAGTCCCAGCATATTAATAGTGATAATGTCATTATCAATATCACCAAGGTCAGCCTATTGATAGTAGCTAGGAATGCCAGAGGCACTCATCTACATCCATATTGCTCCTAGGAAGACCCCCCCCCCAGACATTTCCCTCACAGAAACCAATGCTGTGGCTGGACTGGCCCTTGTGGTTCTTCCTTGTGGTTCATTATGATTGCATTATTATTATTGCAGGGTGTGCTTCAGCAAAAAACCATCAGGGAACTTTGAGGAACGAGATCGATTACTCACAGATCCAGGAGGGTACATGGCACACATGAGGGCTACACAGTAAGTTGCTGTGTGTGTGGGGAAGGAATGGGGGAGCAAGCGAGCATGGACCTGGGATCTGCCTTTCTTAGGGTCTAAGACTGAGGTGTCTAGGGATTTGTGCGTTCACTCTTTATTGACTACTTTAAAGCATAACAGCAGGAATTAGGACATTGGCAGGGAAAAGTGAGGTCCTAAGGTTTTCCGAAAGAGGGATCTTCATGGGTGGAGGTAGCCTAGCTTCTTACCTGGTTGTTTTGCTAGTAGCTGGGTCATACAGCTGGAAACTGTTGATTCTAGATGGTTGGAGGAAGAGAGGAAAAGCAGTACTTTGTTTCCTTTTATTTTAAGGTACTTAGAACATCTATGACAGTTACTTTTATCTGTCATCTTGCCTTGGCCACGGTACCCAGATATTTGGTCAAACATTATTGTGGATGTTTCTGTCCGTGTTTTTGAGTGGGAATAACATTTAAATTGGTGACTTTTCATAAATCATAATGCAAGTAGACCTCATCCAATCAGTCGAAGGCCTGACTAGAACAAAAGGTTCGTCTCTCCCAAGCAAGGGTGAAGTAAGCAGCAGATGGCCTTCGGCGTCCATAATTGTGTGAGCCAATTTATCTATACCTATCTCTCTCTCTCTCTCTCTATCTCCCACACATACAACACATCCTATGGGTTCTAGTTCTCTGGAGAATGATGACTAATACTTTGTCTTCTTATATTACCTGCCGGGTAATCTCAGCCAAATATATACACCCTTTGAGCCCTTGAAAAGTGACTTACTAAACACAGGACAAAATCAATGCTACGTCTCATGGATAGGCAACTGGGTGCATGACAGGAGACCTACCTGGCTACAGCGGCAGATCTAACCCACTAACGCTAGATGACACTCCGTCTCACCTCACTTGTCAAAGGGAAACAGACCAGCTCTGCCTGCCTACCAGGGAGGTCTCAGACATAGAGAAATGTGATCCCCATCAGGAAGTTGGCACTTTGAGTGAATAAAATGGGAAAAAAGTTCGCAACGGAAGTCCAAGGAGTTATCTTAACAGCCAAGTTGTCTAATGTGTAGTGACTGCGATGATTATTAACTTTCCTGATTTTTAATAATTGTTACCTTTCTGTTTTTATTAAATAGTTACCACCTAGCACATGGCAAAATGCTTCCAAAGCATAGTTTCCACTCAATCGGACTCTGTGAGCCACCCCAGAGAGTTAGTTTTGTTTGTTGGTTATTTTTTAGAGTGCCAAGAGACCTCGGCCTAACATCAACCAACGCGGGTTGACATAGCTCAGTACATGTCTTTTTCGTCTTGCTAAGTGTACTGGTTAGGAATGTGGGCTCTGAAGGTAGATTAGGCCTAAACCCTAGCTCTGCCACCTATAAATTCTGTGAGTGTGAATATTTCATTTCTCTTTACAGTCACTGGATTGGCTCCTGTCTCCTATTTGACATCATCTCCTACCTTCATCTGTATTGCGTCTGCCAAGCTCCAGCCCATTGAGGTTTTTCATGTGTCTTTTTGTGTCTGCTCCTGGAGCAACTGGTACTCACACATTTTGCTCATGTATACACAAAAAAAGACCTGCCCAAGCCTGTTTTTTTTTTTTCCTTGTTGTTCAGGATTCAGTTCAAATGTACTTTCTGACAAAGAGCTTCACTGATGATCTCATTTATAGTAATCTCTGAGCAGTCATTTCTACTCGATTCATGTGTTCATGTTCTTTTTCTTTTAAATTAAATGTTAATTTATTTTTGACAGAGAGACAGATCATGAGCATAAGAGGGGCATAGAGAGAGGGAGACACAGAATCCGAAGCAGGCTCCAGGCTCTAAGCTGTCAGCACAGAGCCCGACATGGGGCTCGAACCCATGAACTGTGAGATCATGACCTGAGCTGAAGTTGGACGCTTAACCAACTGAGCCACCCAGGCGCCCCTGTGTTCATGTTTCTTAAAGCACAAATCTGCATATGGAATGCCCCAACTTATTGATTTTTCTGCTTATTGCCAGTGTTCCCAAACTAGAATGAAAGCTCCTGGGACCCTTTCTATCTTATTCTCTGTGATTGCTCCTCCTTTCCAGTTCAGTGCCTCACATATGAATCACTGAATAAATATTACTTACAAGAAGGAATTGATACCTATGGGACACACTGAGAAGACACAAATATTTAGAACTGAATGGCAGAAGAAGTGGACAAGGAAATTAAATATCGAAGAATTCAAATTTTTAATACGTGTTTATTGAAAATCCTCAGCAGTGCTTTTCATTTTTTTATTTTAAAAATACAGTTTATTGTCAAATTGGTTCCTATACAACACCCGGTGCTCATCCCGACAAGTGCCCTCCTCAATGCCCGTCACCCATTTCCCCCTCTCCCACCCGCCATCAACCCTCAGTTTGTTCTCAGTATTTAAGAGTCTTTTATAGTTTGCCTCCTCCCTCTCTGTAACTATTTTCCTCCCCCTCTCCCATGGTCTCCTGTTAAGTTTCTCCTGATCCACATATGAGTGAAAACATATGGTATCTGTCCTTCTCTGCCTGACTTATTTCACTTAGTATAATACCTTCGAGTTCCATCCATGTTGCTACAAATGGCCAGATTCCATTCCTTCTGATTGCCATGTAGTATTCCATTGTATATATAAGCCACACCTTCTTGATCCATTTGCCAGTTGATGGACATTTAGGCTCTTTCCATGATTTGGCTATTGCTGAAAGTGCTGCTATGAACATTGGGGTGTATGTGCCCTTATGCATCAGCAACTGTATCCCTTGGGTAAATTCCTAGCACTCCACACCGAAAAACAAATAAACCAGTGAAGAAATGGGCAGAGGACATGAATAGACACTTGTCCGAAGAAGCCATCAGATGACCAACAGACACATGAAACGATGCTCAACGTCACTCATCATCAGAGAAATATAAATAAAAACCACACTGAATTCCACTTCACGCCAGAGTGGTCAGAGTGGTTAAAATGAGCAAACCAGAGACTATAGATGCTGGTGGGGATGTGGAGAAACGGGCACCTTCTTACACTGTTGGTGGGAATGCAATCTGGTGCGGCCGCCCTGGAAAACGGTGTGGAGGTTCTTCAAAAAATTAACAATAGAGCTAGCCTATGACCCAGCATCAGCAGTGCTTTTTATTTATTTTTTCCTTAAATAGTTTATCGTCAAGTTGGTCTCCATATAACACCCAGTGCTCATCCCAAAAAATGCCCTCCCCATGCCCATCACCTCTTTCCCCTCTTCCCCACCCCATCAGCCCTCAGTTTATTCTCAGCATTCAAGAGTCTCTCATGGCTTGCCTCCCTCCCTCTCCCCAACTAATCACCAGTGCTTTTTAAACTTGGATGTTTGCCAGAAACAGCTGTAGCTATAACTCAAAATGTGAAGACTTCCCATTCCACCTCTCTGGTTTTGATTCAGGAGACCTAGAGTGGCCCCGGAATTTGGAAATTTAACAGGCACTCCTGATGACTAAAGAAGTGCTCTGAGAACCACAGTTGGAAAAATACTGACCTAAACAGCTGACATTTGTGCAGCATTAATGTGAGGGCTACCATGCAGACCTCAGATATCTGGGGTGTCTGTTAATATGATTACTCAAAAGAGCACCAATTTTTCCCTCCTACCTATGACCAAAGATTTATTTTCCACATGGGATCACACTTAAAGCCTACAATATTCCTGAGTGGTTGGAGCATTGGGTATTGTTCTCCCATCGGCTAGATGAGGCCGATGGAAGGGTAGTGACTAACTAAAGTGCACCAATAATGGGACCCTGATCTCTTCACTCTTGCTCCAGCAAATTGTCTAGTACACTGGACATCACAACTCATTCTCTCTATCACCCCCTGTTTCTGGGGCTCAGAGTCCACGCACTTTCCCTGATGTTCTACTAGAAGGGAGAGTCAGGGTATCAGACAGCACATAGAATAGAGAGGAAAGGTGAGGAAGGGAGAGCACATGAAAGGCAGGGAAAAGGGGTGAGGATGTGCTTGCCTATCCCCACTCAGGTCACTGGAAGCTGTGCAGTGACACTGTGTCACCTCGCCTTCTTCCTGCACACAATAGTGACACTGAAGTTCTCCACATCATGGAAATGCAGACTCATCCTTGCTTGCAGCTCCATATCCAAGAATTTTATCTTAGTAAGTCATGCTATGATGTTCATGTCAGAGGTATCACATTGACGGAAAAGAAGGAGCCAAAGCTCGAGTGGGCAACTAATCATATTTGCCGAGGGCTTTCTAGATGCCACACGTAGTGGGTCGTTATTTTCAGACTTGGTCACTTCAAATCCTCAAAATAATCCTCTGAGGTGGCATCATCACTTCCTTTCTACGCATGGAGAGATAGTCAGGCTCAGAGAGCAAAGTACATATTCAAAGAAGTTTAGGGAGGTGGCGAATGGACACAGAGGCCAACTTGAAGGGCTAACACTCTTCAGTTAACACCGCCCGATTTGGGACAATTCGGCATCCAAATATTAAACAGCGTAACAAATACTAACACTTTGGGACAAATAAGACTGTATGGAATCATACTGACATAAATAAATACCTGAATAAACACATAACTAAATAAGCCTTAGAGGCGAAGGGAAGGTCTACCATACAGTCAAATGCCAACTGATAAATCTAGAAGGAATGACAGAATTAGAAAAGCAACATCTGACCAACTATCATAGTAACAAGTGATTCAGACAAGAGACCTGAATGGAAGCTCAGTCTGTGCCAAATCCCAGAGCAGGCGCAGTCACCATGGCAACCATGCTCGTCTAAGAATTCTGGAAAACAACAAGTCAGCACCACTCTGTTTTCGTTCCTAATATGTACTAGGATCTGTATAGCACAGACATGATGGGCAGCAGTTAACACCACCTATTTCTCAAAATAAATACTCCTAGCAGTTTTACAGATTCACGCATACATACATGCAAACATACATACTTACAAACATGCATAACGACCCCAATACATGCATGCTTTGTTCCACTCTCTCTTTATCTCTCTTACGATTCATGTTTCCAGGAATTCACTGAAGTGGATTTACAGAAGAGCAATGAAGAAAAATCAACAATTCAACAAACTCAATTCTCATCACACCTATCACGTGGAAAGTAAGTAACAATTTTCTTTTAGTGATTTATTTTTCTGTAGATGATCTAAAGATTGTCTTTGGGACATTGCCATATCCTTGGGTTGAAAACTCAGTATTGTTACGACTAAAATCGTTAGCATGAGAAATTCCCACACTCCTCTATAGATTCAATACCATCTGAATCTAAATCCTAGTGGCTCTTGTCATCATTATTCTTTCCTTCTATGTCTTTCTTTTATGTCTTTCTTCCTTCCTTCCTTCCTTCCTTCCTTCCTTCCTTTTTCTTTCTTTCTTTCTTTCTTTCTTTCTTTCTTTCTTTCTTTCTTTCTTTCTTTCTTTCTTATCAACAGCTGAATCTAACCTTCATGTATGGATAGCAAAAAGACCTGGATTCTAAAACCAAATAGAAATTGTGGTCCATATAATAACACCATGTACAGGTCTATTGAAAATGGGGGCGCCTGGGTGGCTTAGTCGGTTAAGCGTCTGACTTTCGCTTAGGTTATGATCTCGTGGTTCGTGGGTTCGAGCCCCGTGTCGGGCTCTGTGCTGACTGCCAGCTCAGAGCCTGGAGCCTGTTTCAGAGTCTGTGACTCCCTCTCTCTCTGACCCTCCCCTGCTCATGCTGTCTCTCTCTCTCTCTTCCCTAGAAATAAATAAAATATTTAAAAAAAAGAAAATGCACCGTAGATCTCAATATAAAACCTAAAGTTATAAAAACATTAGAAAACACAGGAGAGGAAAACATGGGAGAAAATCCTTCTGACCTCAGCTTAGGTGAAGATTTATTAGATGCCACACCGAAACCACAATCCACAAATGAATGAATTGATAAATCAGACCACCTCAAAAAGAAAAGGAAAAAAAGTGTCTTTTTTTTTTTAATCTTCCAAAGACACTGCTGAGAGAATGAAAAGACAAGCCACCGACTGGGAGAAAAATATTTGCAAATCATTTATCTGATAAAGAACCTGTATCCAGAATTAGGGAGGGGGGCAAGATGCTGGAGAAGTAGGGAGCTCCGTGCATTTCGCTTGCACCCATCTCTCAAACAGAGAAGGCCTGAAGTCATAGGACACAGAGCCACAGGAGTTTGGGAAGAGAAAGAGACAGAGTACACTGGGAAGGAAACCTCATATGTGCGTGAGTGCGAACTGGGGAAGATAAAAGCGGGACGGGACCCAGAGATACAGAGGGAGGGGAGGGAACCTGGCTTGCGTGCAACTGCGGTGAGTGATTAACCGGCAAGTGGTGGTGAGCTACCGCGAGTCAAGGGGAAAGGAAAGAGAAGCTGAGATTGCTCATAGAAAAGTCCCTGGAGAAGAGGGAATATAAAACAATAACAACAACAAACAACAACAACAACAACCAACCAACAAACAAAAACCTTGGCTTGGAAAGAGTGTTTTTCAGCTCTGGCTGGGGTGCTGACTTTACACTAGGTGCCCTGGTCTCAGAAGGCGCCAGGAAAAACTGAACTGCCACGTGCCAGACACCACCCATGGCGGCGACGGCCCAGTGAAGCTGCAGCAACACCTGCGGCAGAGGTCCCGGCGCCGGTAAAGCTGCGGTGGCAGCGGCGGTGCACTGCGGCGATGCAGACTCTGCGGACCTGAAGTTGCTACATTCCCCAAACGGACTTGGGTTCCCCGAACCCATTCCCGGCAACAGGGAAGCAGCGACCTGAGGGACTGTTCAGGAC
Source organism: Proteles cristata cristata (assembly GCA_017311185.1). Lineage (NCBI taxonomy): Eukaryota > Metazoa > Chordata > Mammalia > Carnivora > Hyaenidae > Proteles > Proteles cristata. Next base: position 170,761 of record JAESUZ010003998.1, read on the forward strand.
GGTATAACAAAGCCCTCGGACTGGGACCTGGAAACGAGGCAGAGCGTGGGGCATAGAACTCAGCCCACCTTGGCTACATCCTCAGCACAGGGAGATCGGACCCGAAGAAGGGATTTGCAGCGTTTGGTTGAGAAGGGAATGGGGCGACGCCATTCTTCTCCCCACAGCCACCAAGGAGGGGCCTCAGGGAGGCCAGCAGACAGTGTGGAGACAAGACCTGCCTACACCAAACCACGCCCATCCCCTCCAGAGAGCGGTTTTGTTGTTGTTGTTGTTGTTGTTGTGTTGTTTTTGCCTGAGCCTGGGTTTGCGTGTTTTTTGGTTTTGTCTGTGCGTTTGTGTACCTGTGTTCCCTCTGTTGTTGTCTGTTTTCTTTTTCCAGGGCTGCCTCAAGAAACAAGCCAAAATATACATGGTGGAGAGTCCCAAATACCACTACCAGTAGGAAAACTAACCAACCGCTCAACAAGAGAAACCAAGAGACACCATCGAAAGAACACGTCCTGAACAGACAGTCCCTGAACAGTCAAAGAGCCCTCTTTAATACAGCAGAAATCGCAGGGGCCGAGTGTACAACAAGCTTTTAAAATTAACAAGAGATAGAAAGCTAACCAAAATGACGAAACGGGAGAACTCTCCTCGAAAGAAATTCCAGGATGAAATGACAGCTAGAGAACTGCTCAAAACAGATATAAGCAACATAACTGAACAAGAATTTAGAACACTAATTATAAAATTAATCGCTGGGCTTGAATAAAGCATGGAGGACATGAGAGAAACTATGCCTACAAACAATATGGAGGTTAAAAATAGTTAAGGTGAATTTAAAAAATGTGATAAATGAGATACATAATAAACTGGAGGCGTCCAATGCACGGATTGAAGAGGCAGAAAGGAGAATAAGTGATTTAGAAGACACTATTATATAAAAAAAAGAAACAGGGAAAAAGTGAGATAAACTGATCCAGGAACATGAAAGAAGAGTTCAAGAGCTCAGCGATACGGTCAAACGCAACAATATCCATATCATAGGAATTCCAAAGGGGAAGAGAGAGGGAAAGGTGCTGAAGGAGTCCTGGAACAAATTATAGCAGAGAATTTCCCCAACCTGGGGAGGGAAGTAGAAGTTGAAATTCAAGAGGCAAAGAGAACTCCCCTCAGACATAACTTGAATCGATCTTCTACACAACATATCATGGTGAAACTGGCAAAATACAAAGACAAAGAGAGAATTCTGAAAGCAGCTAGGGAGAAAAGTGCACTAACATACAAAGGGAAACCTATCAGAGTGGTGACAGACCTATCTACTGAAACTTGGCAGGCCAGAAAGCAATGGCAGGAGAGTGTCAACGTGATGAACAGAAAAAATAGGCAGCCAAGAATCCTCTATCGAGGAAGTCTGTCATTCAGAATAGAAGGAGAGATAAAAGTCTTGCCAAAGAAACAAAACTTGAAAGAATTTGTCAGCACTAAGACAGCCCTACAAGAAATCCTGAGGGGGACGCTCTGAGGGAAGTGTTGCAAGGAATGCAAGATACCAGAGACACCAGCACAAGCATGAATCCCACAAAGGACACAATGACTCTAAACCCACATATTTCAATAAAAACACTGAATGTAAATGGGATGAATGCTCCAATCAAAATACAGAGTGTAGCAGAATGGATTAAAAAAAAATCCATCTATTTGCTGTCTACAAGAAACGCATTTTAGACTGGAAGATTGCTTCAGATTAAAAGTCAGGGGATGGAGAAATATATATCATGCTATGGGAAGTCAAAAGAAAGCTGGAGTAGCTCTACTTATATGAGACAAACTGCACTTTAAATTAAAAGCAATAACAATGGATGAAGAAGGACATTATGTAATAATTACAGGGTCAATCCATCAGGAAAAACTAAGAATTACAAATGTCTATGCACCGAATAGGGGAGCACCTAAATATTTAAAACAATTAATAACGAACAGAAACAATCTTATAGATAAGAATGTGCTAATAGCAGGGGACTTTAATACTCCGCTTACAGCGATGGAATGATCAGCCAGACAGAAAATCACTAAAGAAACAATGGACTTGAATGACACATTAGGCCAGATGGATCTGACAGATATATTTAGAACTCTATATCCTGAGGTCAGGGAATTCACTTTCTTCTCAAGTGCGCATGGCACATTCTCCAAGATAGATCACATCCTGGGACATAAAGCAGCCCTCAATAAATATAAAAGAATTGAGATCCTACCATGCACACTGTCAGATGATAATGCTTTGAAACTTGAGATCACTCACAGGAAGAAGTCTGGAAAACCTCCAAAAACATGGAGGTTAAAGAACACTCCACTCAAGAATGAATGGGCCAGTCAGGCAATTAGAGAAGAAATTAAAGAGTACATGGAAACAAATGAAAATGAAAATACAACAATCCAAACTCTATGGGATGCGGCAAAGACAGTCCTAAGAGGAAAGTCCATTGCACTCCAGGCCTATTTCTAGAAAGAAGAAAAAGCGCAAGTGCAAAATCTAACAGCTCACCCAAAGGAACTAGAGGCAGAGCAACAAGAGCACCCCAAACCCAGCAGAAGAAGGGAAATAGTAAAAACCAGAGCAGAAATAAACAACATAGAGGCCAAAGAAACAACGGCACATATCTATGAAACCAAGAGTTGGTTTTTGGAAAAAATAAACAAAATTGACAAACCTCTAGCCAGGCTTCTCAGAAAAAGAGAGAGAGAGAGAGAGAGAGAGAGAGAGAGAGAGAGAGAGAGCATCCAAAGAGACAAAAACATGAATGAAAATGGACTTATTACAACCAACCCCTCAGAAACACAAGCAATTATCAGGGAATACTATGAAAAATTATATGCCAACAAATTGGACAACTTAGAAGAAATGGACAAATTCCTAAACACACACTCACTACCAAAATTCACACGGGAAGAGATAGAAAATCTAAACAGACCCACAACTAGTGAAGAAATTGAATCAGTTATCAAAAGCCTCCCAACAAATAGGAGCCCTGGACCTGATGGCTTCCCTGGGGGATTTTCACATACATTTTTTTTAAAATGTTTTATTTATTTCTAGGAGAGAGAGAGAGACAGCGTGAGCAAGGGAGGGTCAGAGAGAGACGGAGTCACAGACTGAAACAGGCTCCAGGCTCTGAGCTGGCAGTCAGCACAGAGCCCGACGCGGGGCTCGAACCCACGAACTGTGAGATCATGACCTAAGCGAAAGTCGGACGCTTAACCGACTAAGCCACCCAGGCGCCCCTCTCCCATACATTTAAAACAGAATTAATACAAATTCTTCTCAAGCTATTACAAAAAATAGAAATCGAAGGAAAACTCCCGGACTCATTTTATGAAGCCAGAATCATTTTCATTCCCAAGCCAGACAGAGACCGAGCAAAAAAGGCAACTACAGGCCAATATCCTTGATGAATATGTATGCAAAAATCCTCAACAAGATACTTGCATATCTAATCCAATAGCACATAAAAAGAATGATCCACCAAGATCAACTGGAATTCATTCCTGGGTTGAAGGGCTGGCTCAACATTTGCAAATCAATCAATCAATGTGATACATCACATCAAGAAAAGAAAAGCTAAAAGCCATATGATCCTGTCGATAGTTGCAGAAAAAGCATTTGACATATTACAGCATCCCTTCTTAATAAAGGGTCTCGAGAAAGTCGGGATAGAAGGAACTTACTTAAACATCCATAAAAGCCACCTATGAGAAGCCCTCAGCTAACATTATCCTCAACGGAGAAAAAATGAGAACTTTCCCCTGAGATCAGGAACACGACAGGGATGTCCACTCTCAACACTGTTGTTTAACATAGTGCTGGAAGTCCTAGCATCAGCCATCAGAGAACAAAAGGAAATCAAAGGCATCAGAATTGGCAAAGAGGAAGTCAAACTTTCACTTTTCGCAGACGACATGATACTCTACATAGAAAACCTGAGACTCCACCAGAAGCCTTTTAGAGCTGATCCAAGAATTCAGCAATGTTGTAGGGTAAAAAATCAGCATACAGAAATCGGTTGCATTTTTATACACCAACAATGAAGCAACAGAAACAGAAATCAAGAAACTGATCCCATTCACGATTGCACAAAACACCATAAAATACTTAGGAATAAACCTAACCAAGGATATAAGAGATCTCTATGATGAAATTTATAGAAAATTCATGTAGGAAATTGAAGACATAAAGAAATGGAAAAATATCCCATGCTCATGGATTGGAAGAATAAATATAGTGAAAATGTCATTAGTACGCAAAAACAATCTACACATTCAATGCAATCCCAATCAAAATTGCACCAGCATACTTCTGAAAACTAGAACAAACTATCGTAAAATCTTCTGGAACGAGAAAAGACCCCAAATAGCCATAGTAATATTGAAGAAAAAACCAAAACGAGAAGCATCACCATCCCAGCCTTTAGCCTCTACTACAAAGCTGTCATCATCAAGACAGTATGGTATTGGCACAAAAACAGACCCATAGACCAATGGAATAGAATTGAGAACTCAGAGCTGGACCCAAAAGTTTACAGACAACTAATATTTGACAAAGCAGGAAAGAGTATCCAATGGAAAAAAGACAGCCTCTTTAACAGACCGTGCTGTGAGAATTGAACAGCAACATGCAGAAGAATGAAACTAGATCATTTTCTCACACCACACACAAAAATCAACTAAAAATGGATAAAGGACCTGAACGTGAGACAGGAAACCATCACAACCCTAGAGGAGAAAGCAGGAAATAACCTTCCTGAACTGCACTGCTGCAATTTCTTACTTGACACATCCCCAAAATCAAAAGAATCAAGAGCAAAAATAAACTATTGGGACCTCATCAAGATTTTAAGTTTCTGCACGGAAAAGGAAACAATCCATAAAACTAACAGGCAACTGATGGAATGGGAAAAGGTAGTTACAAATGACATATCAAATAAAGGGTTAATATCCAAAATCTATAAGGAACTCACCAAACTCCACACCCGAAAACCAGACAATCCAGGGAAGAAATGGGCAGACGATATGAACAGACACTTCTCCAAAGAGGACATCCAGATGGCCAACAAACACATGAAACGATGCTCAGCATCCCTCCATATCAGGAAAATACAAATCAAAACCACACTGAGATACCACCTCATGCCTGTCGGAGTGGCTACAATGAGGAAATCAGAGGACTCTAGATGTTGGCGAAGATGTGGAGAAACGGGCACCCTCCTACACTGTTGGTGGGAATATAAACTGGTGCAGCCTCTCTGGAAAACAGTGTGGAGGTTCCTCAAAAAATTAACACTAGAGGGGCGCCTGGGTGGCTTAGTCGGTTAAGCGTCCGACTTTCGCTTAGGTCATGATTGCGCGGTTCGTGGGTTCGAGCCCCGTGTCGGGCTCTGTGCTGACTGCCAGCTCAGAGCCTGGAGCCTGTTTCAGTCTGTGATTCCCTCTCTCTCTGACCCTCCCCTGCTCACACTGTCTCTCTCTCTCCTAGAAATAAATAAAAATATTTAAAAAAAAATAAAAAAAAATTAACACTAGAACTCCCCTAGGACCCAGCAATAGCACTGCTAGGAGTTTACTCAAGGGAAATAGGAGTGCTCATACATTGAAGCACATGGACCCCAATGTTCATAGCAGCACTCTCCACAATAGCCAAAACATGGAAAGAGTCTAAGCGTCCATCCATGGACGAATGGATCAAGAAGATGTGGTTTATCTATACGATGGAATACTACATGGAAGTGAGAAAGAATGAAATCTGGTCATGTGTACCAACATGGATGGACCCTGAGGGTGTTATGCTGAGGGAAATAAGTCATGCAGAGAAGGACAAATACCATATATTTGCACGTATAGGAGGATTAGGAGGAACTAAATGGAAGACCATGGGTGAGAAGAAGTGGGAAAAATAGTGGGCGAGAGGGAAAGAGGCAAACCATGAGAGATTGTTGAATGCTGAGAACAAACTGAGGACTGATGATTGTGGCGGTGGGGGGGGGAGTAAAGGGGGTGGATGGGCATGGAGGAGGGCACTTGTGTGGATGAGCACTGGGTGTTATATGGATTCCAGTTGCCAATAAACTATTTGTAAAAAAAATTAATAATAATAATAATAAATAAATAACAATTAAATAAAAAGAACCTGTATCCAAAATATAGAAAATCCCTGCCATGTTAAGTCAGTAATAGACACGCCAGTAAATAAATGGGCAAAGGATTTGAACAAACACTTCATCTAAGAAATTATGCAAATGGAAATTGGGGTCATGAAAAGATGATCAACATTGTTAGTTAATAAGGGAATGTAAATTAGGACTACAGTGAAATATCACGACACCCCTGTGAAAATGGCCAACATTAAAAATACTGACCGTACTAAGCATTGTGGGGGAACCTTCATACACTGCTGGTGGGGATGAAAGATGATTCAACTACTTTGGAACTAGTTTTGTAGTTTCTTTCTTTTTTTTTTTTTTTAATTTATGTCTGAAGGAGAGAGAGACAGCATGAGCAGGGGAGGCTCAGAGAGAGAGGGAGATACAGAATCTGAAATAGGCTCCAGGCTCTGAGCTAGCTGTCAGCACAGAGTCCGACGCGGGGCTCGAATCCACGAACTGTGAGATCATGACCTGAGCCGAAGCTGGATGCTTAGCCGACTGAGCCACCCAGGCGCCCCTAGTTTGGTAATTTCTTACATCGTGCATCTTACATCTACTTTATGATCCAGCCATTGAGATCCTAAGTATTTAGCCTACAGAAGAAATCTTGTCCATGTAAAGATTTGTACAGAAATGTTCATACCAGTTTTGCTGAAAAGAGCTTCAAGCTGAAAACAATCCACATGTCCTTCACCAGGTGAATGGCTAAAACGAATTGTCATATATAAATATAATGGAATATTATTCAGCAATACAAAGGATCTATACAACCATGCAACAAATGGATGGATCTACACATAATTAGGCTGAATGAAAGAAGCCAGAAAACAAAAGTGCATTCTGTACAGTTTTATTGACATAAAGTTTTTTTTTAATAGAAATTAATGGTGATGGAAGTTCAGTACTTGCCTGGGAATGAGGAGAGGTCCCAGGGGAGGCAGCTGGAGGAGGGTGGGTGAGGAGATTTCAAAAGAGCATGAGGAATCCCAGGCTAGAGTCCAGGGCCTGGCCTGTGTGACATGACCTTAGCATTACTACTTTCTTCACTGTTCTGTGGCCTTTCTCATGTGACTCCTCCTTTGGAGGACTAAACAGGGACTATCTTTCTGGATGTCAGTATGGTGGGACTTCTCAAAAGTCTATATAGGTACACACCTTCCACACCAACAATTTCCCTGATAGAAGCTTACCTTAATGGCATAATTAAGGCTACAAGTAGGATTTGGTTATAAGGATTTACATCTTGATAATTCCCTACTAGTGTTTTTTTTTTTTTTTTCATGAACTTGACCTCCCCCAAGACAGTGTGCTGTGCTCAAAAAGAATACATTTAGCTCACCAGTGCGATCAGAGCCACATGAACTGTGCTCTTCAGCACAATCAGATGCCATCCCCCACTCTCTGTGTTGATAACTGGGAATATGAGAAACAGTCTCCATTCCAAATAACATGGGGTTGTGACAATTGATTATGTCCCATTGATGGGGTACAATTCTATGCTGGGAGCAAAAATGAGTTATAATGAAAATAACCGGGAGGGATGAGTTGTTGCCTATCAGATTAGCAATGATTCACATTGTAATGTGCGGGGAAACAGGCATTTTCATACAGCGTGGTCAGAAATATAAAATAGTGACAGGTGTTTTTTCAAAGGTGTGTTCATATAAAACACAGTTTTCATGATTTTGAAACAAGATTTTCAGGAACTTATTAAGATAAATGCTCACTGAAACATCTGCTTGCCTATGAAGAAAAATGTTAAGAGACTTTCAGGGAAGACGGTGGATTCGGAAAACTCAAAGTTCACCTTGGCCCATTGATACTACCAGATAACATTCACATAGTGTAAATAACCCAAAAAGACAACCCAAAGACTGGCAGAGGAAACTCTCCACAACTAAATATAGAGAAGAAGCTGATGAAGGAAAGTAGGAAGGGTGAAGATGCAGTGGGGTACTAAATGCACCCATGAGAATGTCCTCAGGAGAGAGGTCTGCCCAAATGTGGAGAGGGGAGAGAAATAGACTCTCACGCTATGCAGTCCACACAAGGAGGACAAATCCCCATACCATTTAGCTGCAAAAACCAGAAGGGCCGAATTTCACGAGTTTGCACCACCAGTGGGACTTTAAACCTAGAACGTTCAAAATCAGTGGCTTCAGTCTGGGACAGCCAGCAGGGTGAGGGGATACCGAGTCCCCACCCTTAAAGAGACAGCACAGCAAACGCCCCTGTGGAGATACAGCATAGAAGGGACAATTTGAAAATCACGTGAGGATACGGAAGGGAGATGTATTTACTGATCTCAGAGCACGTGTTGAAAGGGCAAGGATCTATGGGGGACTTTCCCAGGAAGAAAGGAGCTGGTGGGTGCCCGTTCCCTTCCCCCAACCCCAGCATGAACACACAGCCACCTGTGGGAACCAACAAGGACTCAGTGAGGTGCTGACATTACCTATTTAACTTGCTAACAGGGCACGCAGCCCTTGTGTTTCACTGTGGAGATGGCCTTTCCAATTGAGCCTTGGCTCCAGGTCTTCTCCCACAGCAGACCCATGAAAACTTTGCTAACACCGCAAGTCCATTCCCCTTCCCAGCCCCCCACGCTTCCATGGATCTACCCCCTCCAATCCTCTCTTGGATGCAGAGCAGTGCCACAAGCCTGGAAGTTTGCAAGCATCCCCAAGAGGGGCCAGTGCGACTCCAAAGTGACCTCTGCCCTGGGAAGAGAGAAAGATAACCACACACAACAACCAGACTGTGGTCCCAGCAGTGGGCTGGGGACAGACAGCGGGTCTGACTGCAGGCCTTGCCCATCAAGGAAAGCTTCTCAGGGGACAAAACAGGGACAGTACCCTGTAGTTCAGTGCTACTGTACCCCTGGAACATGTCTGGTCTGACTCAAATCACACCCAAGGTGGCCCCAGACTGGCCTACCAGCAACACAGGGACCAGAACCTGCCCACAGCAGGCAAAGAGAGCCATTCTGGATGGCTGAACTGAAGGAAAAAGCAGCTCAGCCATAAGAGCAGGGTGCACACAACAAACAGGAGAAACCCCTGAAGTGCCAGATTCTGGTAAATAGGGGACACTGCACCGCAGGCACTACAGGACCACTTCTTATTAAGGCCACAACTTTTAAGAGCAGGAGACGTAGTTGACTTTCCTAACACATAGAAACAGGCGCAGAGTTAGAACAAAATGAGAAGACAGAGAAATATGTCCAAAATGAAGGAACAAGACAAAATCACTTAGGACAAGGGACCTAAGTGAAACGGGAACTGAGTAATATTTCTGACAGAGAATTTAAAGTAATGGTCATAAAGATACTCATAGGATATCAGCAAAGAGTGGAGGACCTCAGTGAGACCCTGAACAAAGAGAAATCATAAAAAAGAAACCATCAGAGATGAAGAACTCAATAGGTGAAATTAAAAATACGCCATATGCAATGAGTAGTAGACTAGATGAAGCAGAAGACCACATCAGCAAACTGGGGGACACAATAATGGAAAGCAACCTAGCTGGACAGTTGGGAGAAAACAAAACACAAACTTAAAACAGGCTTTGGGACTTCAGTGACACCATCAAGCATAAGAACATTCACATTATAGGGATCCCATAAGGAAAAGAGAGAGAAAAGGGGGCAGACGATTAATGGGAAAAAATAATGGCTGAAGAAAACACCCCAAATCTGAGGAAGGAAAGAGAACTCCAGATCCAGGAGGCACAGCTGGTCCCCAACAAAATCAACGTAAAGAGGTCTACACCAACACATAATATTTAAAATGGCGAAAAGCAGTGATAATGAGATAATTTTAAAAGCAGCAAGAGGAAAGAAAACAATCCCATACAAGGGAATCCCCAGAAAGCTATCAGTGGATTTTTCAACAGAAGCTTTGGGGGTCAGAAGAGAGAGGCATGGTATATTCAAAGTGGTGAAAGTAAAAAACAAAAACAAAAACAAACAAACAAAAAAATGCAGCCAAGACTATTCTAACCAGGAAGGCTGTCATTCAGAATAGAAGGACAGATAAAGAGTTTTCCAGACAAACAAAAGCTAAAGGATACCATGATCACTAAGCAGGCCCTCCGAGAAATGTTAAAGGGGATTCTTTGAGTGGAGAAGAAATACCATAAGCAGAAGTAAGAAGTCCAGGAAGGATCAAGGCAGTAAAAATAAGTACATCTATAAAAAACGAACAAACAAACAGTCAAAGGGTCTCTGCAAACAAACGGATGTAGTACGGTAGCATATACCTAAAATGTGGGGTGAGGGGATGAGGGGAGAGAAGTAAAGAATGAGTTCAAACTTAAGCAACCATTAACTATTTGCACAAGATGGTATATACATACTGAACGGTAACCAGGAAAGAAAAAACAATAACAGATAAGCAAAAAATAAAGAGAAAGGAACCCAAGTATACCAATAAAAAAGCCAACTAGCTGTGAAGGAAGAGAGCAATGAAAGTGATGAACAGAGAAGAACCACAGAAACAACCATAAAACGGGTAACAGAATGGCAAAACTTACCTGCCTATCTCTAATTTTAATGTAAATGGACTAACCACTCCAATCAAACCATAGGGTGACAGAAATGTGAAAAAGTAAGACCCATTTATGTGTTGCTTGCAAGAGACTCCTACAGACCTAAAGATACATGCAGATTGAAGGTGAAGTGATGAAGAAATATTTATCCATGTAAGTGGATATGAAAAGAAAGCCAAGGTAGCAATACTTATATTGGACAAAACAGATTTTAAACAAGGAGTGTAAGAGGGGACAAAGAAGGACACTGTATAATCATAAAGGGAACAATGCAACAAGAAGATAATAATCATTGTAAATATGCACTTGGCATGGGAGCACCCAAATATATAAAGCCATTAATAACAAACAAAAAGAAGGCGATTCATAATAATACAATAATAGTAGGGGGCTTTAACCTCCCACTGACATCAATGGACGGATCTCCCAAACGGAAAATCAACAAGGAAACAACGTCTTTGAACGACACATTGGACCAGACGGATGTAACAGATATATTCAAAACATTCCATCCAAAATCAGCAGAATACACATTTATGTCCAAGTGCACATGCAACATTCTCCAGAATGTATCACATATTAGGCCACAAAACAGAGGGAGGGAGGCAAACCATGAGAGACTCTTGAATGCCTAGAACAAAACAAGGGCTGATGGGGGTGGGGAGGGAAAAGGAAGGGGGGTGATGGGCATGGGGGAGGGCACTTGTGAGGATGAACACCGGGTGTTATATGGAAACCAACTTAACAATAAACTATTTGTAAAAAAAATAAATAAATAAAATAGATTTACTATAAAAAGTCTCAACAAATTCAAGAAGATCGAAGTCATACCACCATGCGTCTTTTCTGACCACAATGCTACGAAACCGGAAATGAACCACAAGAGAAAATCTGGAGCTAATACAAATACATGGAGGTTAAATAACATGCTACTAAACAATGGCTGGGTTAAACAATAAATAACAGCGGAAATTTTAAAAATATACGTGGAGATAAAAGAAGAAGAAAATACAAGAATCCAAAATCTTTGGGATGCAGCAAAAGCTATTCTCAGTAGAAGTTTACAGCAACACAGGCCTACCTCAAGAAGCAAGAAAAATCTAAAAATAAGCAATTTAACCTTACACCTCCAGGAACTAGAGAAAAAAAAAAAAAGAACAAGCAAAATCCAAAAGCAGTAGAAGGAAGGAAATAATAAAGAGTTGAGCAGGAATAAATGAGACAGAAACGAATAACAATAAACAACAACAACAACAACAACAACAACAAACCAAACAATAGAACAGATCAAGGAACTTGGGAGTTGGTTCTTTGGAAAGATCAACAAAAGTGATCAGTCTTTAACCAGACTCATCATAAAAAGAGAGAGGAATCAAATAAACAAAATCACAAATGAACGAAGAGAAATAACAACCGACATCACAGAGATGCAAAGGGTTATAAGAGAATAGTATGAAAAATCATATCCCAACAAATAGGACAGCCTGGAAGAGATGGATAAATACCTAGAAACATGTAACCTCCCAAAACTAAATCAGGAAGAAATAGAAAATTTGAACAGAACAACTAACAGCAATGAAACAGAGTTGGTAATGAAATGAAACAAAACATCCCAGGAAACAAAAGTCCAGGACCACATGGCTTCACAGGTGAATTCTACCAGACATTTAAAGAAGAGTTAATACCCAATCTTCTCAAACTCTTCCAGAAAAAAAAAATGGAAGGGGAAAATAAAAACACTCCAGGAGGGAGGGAGGGAGAGAGAGGGGGATGTACAGGCCAATCTCTATGATGAACATAGGTGCAAAAATCCTCAGGAAATTATGATCAAACAGAATCCAGCAATACACTTAAAAAAGAATTCACCACAATCAAGAGAGATTTATTCATGGAATACAAGAGTGGTTCAATATTTGCAAATCAATCAATGTAATTTACCACATTAATAAAAGAAAGGATAAGGACCACGTGATCAGAATTGCTTGCAGTAGCCCTGGTGGCCATGAGTTCTTTGCAGTAGGCTTCTGTCACTGCAGTGGCCGCACTCTCTGGCCACTGTCTCAGCATTCAGCTTGGATTCAGGGGCTTCCTCACCCATGGCTTCCTGACGACTGCAGCTCCTGTGTGACACAGTGAAAACAATGAGAAAAGACTGTTTATCATCAAACCTCCTGGATTCTATGACAGGTGTTTTTTGAGTTTAATGAAATTCTACATTTTGTTGAATGTGATTCCAGTAGCAATTGGCTTAACTCTGGTGAATATATTCATTGGTGAAGCTTGAGTTAGCAGAAATTCTAGGAGGCCATAACTTGGAACACTGGGAATGTTTCAAGCATCCGATATAAAGATGGATTTCCAGAACTTTCTTCGATGGCCACGAAAAGAATTATGAAAAGACAATGGCTATCCTTCAAATTGAAGCTGAAAAGTCTGACTTATGGTTAAAGGAACTGGAAGTCCAAAGGTTAGTTAATGCATCCCAGAGGCGATAGTCCCTTGTATCAGTATCCAACCATTGATAAGGCGCTGATGGATCATTCTCCAAAAGCAACTCCCAACATCTAATCTCATATTTGTCTAAATACAAAGTATATTCTCTTTAGGGGAAAATTAATTAAAAATACATTGTATACTTTTGCTCATGTGATGAATAAAAGACCTTCGATTGCTCTATTTCTCAATATTGGTTCAGATTAACACTTTTCTGTGGGATTTCATTTTTTTCAGCTTTACTGAGGCGTAGTTGACAATACTGTAAGATATTTAAAGTGTACACTGTGATGATTTGATACACATTGTGAAGGGCAGATTAAGACTTTTGATTTGTGGGTTTTGGCTTCCTCCTTTAAGAAGGTATATATGTAAATATAGAGACTTGGACAAATAGGAATTTGTGAACTCCTAAAGGTGTAACTTTGAAAGTTTAATGTTTTATTTGTCTGATAATTGGAAGTTAGAGAAGTCCAATTACTTTAAATATCAGGAAATATAGTAGCTTATATAAATGTCTGTATTCTAGATATCTAGATTATTCACAGGTAATTCAGAATTTCAAATTACATAAATATTGAACTAACTACATAAGCCATTAACACCTGAATAAACAATTTTTCAGTGGGAAAAAAAAAGAGAAAGAACCATGTTATCATTTAGAAAGATGCAGAGAAAGCATTTGACGAAGTATAAGATCCATTCATGGTAAAAACCTTCAAAAAATTGACTTAGAGGTAACATACCTCAACATAATAAAAGACATATACGGAAAACCCACAGTGAATATCATACTCAATATGGAAAAACTGAGAGCTTTCTCCCTCGGGTCAGCAGCAAGACAAGGATGTCCGCTCTCACCACTTTTATTCAACAGAGTACTGGAAGTCCCAGGCGCAGCCATCAGACAAGAAAAAGGAACACAAGGCATCCAAATCGATAAGAAAGAAATAAACTGTTCACTATTTGCAGATAACATGACACTGTATATAGAAAACCCAAAAGACTCTACCATAAAAACTACTAGTAATGATAAATGAATTCAGTAAGGTCTCATAATACAAAATCAATGTACAGAAATCTGTTGCATGTCTATACACTAATAAAAAAGAGAAATTAAGAAAACAATCCCATTTACAATTGCATCAAAAGTAATAAAATGCCTAGGAATAAATTTAACGAAGGATATGAAAGACCTGTACTCTGAAAACTATAAAACATTGATCGGAGAAATTGAAGATGGCATAAATGGAAAGACATCCCATGCTCATGGATAGGAAGAACAAACACTGTTAAAATGTCCATACTATCCTAAGTAATCTACAGATTTAATGGAATTGCTATCAAAATATATCAACAGCATTTTTCACAGAACTCGAACAAACAATCCTAAAATTTGTATGGAATCACAAAAGACCCCGAACAGCCAAAGCAATCTTGAAAAGGAAAACAAAGCTGGAGGTACCATAATTCCAGACTTCAACTTATATCACGAAGCTGTATACTCAAAACAGTACAGCATTGGTACAAAAATGGACACACAGATCAATGGCACAGTACAGAGAGCCCAGAAATAAGCCCACGACTATTTGGTCAAATGATCTTTGACAAAGGAGGCAAGAATATCCAAGGGGAGGGGCGCCTGGGTGGCTTAGTCGGTTAAGCGTCCGACTTTCGCTTAGGTCATGATCTCGCGGTTTGTGGGTTCGAGCACCGCGTCGGGCTCTGTGCTGACTGCCAGCTCAGAGCCTGGAGCCTGTTTCATAGTCTGTGTCTCCCTCTCTCTCTGATCCTCCCCTGTTCACGCTGTCTCTCTCTCTCCCCTAGAAATAAATAAATTAAAATATTAAAAAAAAAAGAATATCCAAGGGGAAAAAGACAGTCTCTTGAACAAATGGAGTTGGGAAAGCTGGACAGCCACATGCAAAGGCATGAAACTGGACCACAATCTTACACCACACACAAAACTGAACTCAAACTGGATTAAAGAACTAAATGTGGGACTTAAAAATATAAAACATCTTAGAAGAGAGCGCAGGCAGTAATTTCTCTGACACCAGCCATACAACTCCTTCCCCTCCCGCCTCCCCCCCCCCCCGATATGACTCCCAAGGCAGGGGAAACACAAGCAAAAATAAACTATTGGGACTACACCAAAATAACAAGTTTCTACACAGCAAAAGAAACAATCAAATCTAAATGACAAGCTACTCAATGAGAGAAGATATTTCCAAATGATATATACGATAAAGACTTAGCATCCAAAATTTATAAAGAATGTATACAAATCAGCACCCAACAGACAAATAATTCAATTAAAAATGGACAGAAGACATGAACAGACATTTCTCCCAAGAAGACGTCCAGATGGCCAAAAAACACATGAAAAGACGCTCAACATCACTCATCATCAGGGAAATGCAAATCAAAACCGCAATGAGATATCACCTCACACCTGTCAAAATGACTACAACCAGAAACACAAGAAACAAGTGTTGCTGAGGATGTGCAGAAAAGGGAACCCTCTTGCACTGTTGATGGGAATGCAAGCTGGCTCAGCCACTCTGGAAAACAGTATGGAGTTTCCTCAAAACGTTAAAAATGGAACTACCCTATGATCCAGTAATTCCAGTGCTGGGTATTTACCCAAAGAATACAAAAACAATAATTCGAGAAGGTACATGCACCCCTTTGTTTAATGCAGTATTATTTACCATAACCAAATTATGGAGGCAGCCCAAGTGTCTATCGATCGATTCATGGATACACACAAACACACACACACACACACACACACACACACACACACACACACAATGGGATATTACTCAGCCACAAAGAGAGAATGAAATCTTGCCATTTGTAGCCACAAAGAGAGAATGAAATCTTGCCATTTGTAGCAACATGGATGGAGCTAGAGAGTATAACGCCAAGCGAAATAAGTCAGTCATAAAGACAGATACCATACGATTTCATTCTTATGTGGAATTTGAGAAACAAAACAAATGAGCAGAGAGAGAGAGACCACGAAATACTATGGAACAGACTCTTTAACTATAGAGAACAAACTGATAGTTACCAGAGGGGAAGTGGGTGAAGAAGGTGAAGGGGATTAAGAGAACACTTATGATTATGATAGGTGCTAAGTAATATATAGAATTGTTGAATCAGTATATTGTACACCTGAAAGTAATAGAACACTGAATGTTAACTGTACTGGATTTAAAATTAAGAAAAGAGACGACCTCCTGGGTGGCTCAGTTGGTTAAGGATCTGACTTCAGCTCAGGTCATGATCTTGCAGTTCGTGAGTTCCACCCCACATTGGGCTCTCTGCTGTCAGCACAGAGCCCACTTTGGATCTTCTGACCCCCTCCCTTTCTGCCACTTCCCCTGCTCGTTCTCTCTCTCTCTCTCTCTCTCTCTCTCTCTCTCTCTCTCTCTCTCTCTCCCTCCCTCCCTTTAAAAATAAATAAACTTTAAGAATAGAGAGAATATTAGCATACTATTGTCTGTAATATAAAATGTTGTAAAAGAACTATATTTATATTTACTTCACTAGTACTGGAGAAATAAATGTTGGGCCATTCATGTGATGCCACAACTGGTCTTTATTTAAAAAAAATAAATGAAATTTTATTGTAAAGTAATTGAACGTATTATCATAGAAATGCGTTTACATAGAAAGATGGCAACAAAATGTGCTAAAACAGGTTATCATGATCATAAAAGACACATCCATTTTTTGCTTATATAGGCATATATCTATTTATCCAGAGGTCTCAAAGCATAAAAATTAAAGTGATCTTATTGTTCCAGTCACCTGGAGCTTTTATTCAGCATGGAAAGATGCTTAATTTTCTGTCTGGACACCTCAGACAGGCACCCTTGGGAGTGTCTCTGTACCCTTGAAAATGCCCCCTTTCTACTCAGATGTCCTGAAAGCTGTCTGGTGGGTTTTCACCACAGCCCCTACACCCTCCCACCTTCCTGCTCATCCATGTTCAAGCTGCAGTTCAGGCTCCTGTCACGAACGTACTTCCACCGTCAATTTCTCTACAAAGAGGTTTGTTTATTTAAGGAGCAAAAAAAAAAAAAAAAAAAGAACACCTCCCCTTAAGAGCTAGTTTGTGAACCAATTGCATAGAATAATTTAAATTCTGTCTGATAGAACTGATGGGACACACCCACACACCCACACGCCAGGACATTCTTAAAATGAAACACAGGTGATAGTAGTGCGCCGTGGCAGTAGGAGGCAGGTGGGCTTAGGGCAGGGCAGAACAGGACAGGTTGGAGGTGCCTGAGAGTGCCTGGGGCGCTGGAGTGGAGTCTGGGCAGCCTGTATGGGGGTGGGGTGGTGGAGGGCGAAAATGTTGTCTCTGGGAGGGACTTGTTACAGTGTGGACATGACCAACCTGCACTGAAGAGGGAAGAAATAAATCACTAAATGCGATATAGGTTTGGAGCCAACAGCAAATGGAACTGCTTTAATATACATATGAATTTTCCAAACAGAATCTGTAGCTTAGAAAACAAATGATTCCAAGGCTTTTCTTAGTCTTTGCTTGGTGTATTTGAAAAAGAAAAATGGAGATGGATGACACTTGATAGCCAGAGCCAGGATTGCAGGTCTGAAGCACAGACTAGGAGGCTCAGCAAGGAAGAAGGAAAGATGGAGTTCGTGTTCTTGGTTGAATGGTTTCAGCCAGAGTTTTCGGGAATATTTCACTCCATGGCAGTAATTCCTCGGTGTCCATCATTTTCTGAGATATCTGAATCTGAGATCAGAATCCACCCTTGTATGATCTGAATATAGAGCTACACTTGAGATGGAGTGACTGAGCCAGAGGAAACACACACACACACACACACACACACACACACACACACACCACCACCACCACCACCACCACCACCACCACCACCACCTCCACCACCACACAGAGTCAATTCAATTTTGAAATCTACTTGGTTCTACTATAAAATTGAATATAATGAGTGCTTATGAAGTGAAGAATGTACATGTACAAGAACATACATGTGCACTATTACCTTCATTATTAAAAGAGACTTTTGGGTGAATACTCATGGTGTCACAATATCAGGGGGGTGTGAAATTCTCATTTCTCAAGGCTTAGAAACCCATCTTCTGAAAGCAGAGACCTGCTCTGTGTCCTTCAGAGAGGGTGAAGGATGGAACCTCATTCCCATCCTGCCATTTATCTGGAGAGGTGATTTTGGTTCTGTGAGCATGAGTTTGCCATCTGTGAAATTGGACTCAGGATACCTTTGTCACACAACTGTCCCAAGGGAAAAATGAGAAAACCTGCTCAGGGTCAATGGCATGTAGTGGGACTTCAAGGGTCCTTTAAAAGGTGAGACACAGCAGTAGGGGCTGGCTGAGCTTCAGGGCTAAGGCAGGCATGGTGAAAAGGTATCTCTCACTGTTTTTCCTAATGAAAATATAGGTATCTTTATGAAAGAAGCATATATTTCTCTCATACACCTTGAGTTTAAAGTTTTAAAGACAGAAGGATCCCTAGTTTCTTGGGTGAATCAGAAGCTTATAAGCAATGCTCAACATCATGCTTCTGAGCAGACCCTAATCCAGTTCTCCACCCTGAGAAGACAAGGCTCCTTATTTGTTTATATTTTGTTTGCTCTTTTTTAACTGAAGGGCAGGTGACATACAATATCATATTGGTTTCAGGTGTACAAAGCCGTGTTTCAACAATTATATACATTACAAAATGCTCACTACTATTAGTGTAAACACCGTCTGTCACCATACAAAGTTATTACAATGTTATTGCCTGTATTCTCTGTGGTGTACTTTTCGTCCCCATGACTTACCTTGTAACTGCAATTTTGGATCTCTTAATCCCCTCCATCTATTTCACCCATCCCACCCCCACCATCCCCTACCTTCTGGCAACCAACAGTTTCTTCTCTGTACTTATGAGCCTGTTTGTTACATTTTGTTTGTTCATTTGTTTTGTTTACCAGATTCCAAATATAAGTGAAGTCATACGGTATTTGCCTGTTTGTCTGACTTGTTTTACTTAGCATAATGCCCTCTAAGCGCATCCATGCTATTGTGAATGGCAAAATTTCATCCTTTTTTATGGCTGAGTAATATTCCACTGTGGTGAGTGTGTGTGTGTGCGTGTCTGTGTGTGTGTGTGTGAGTGCGCGCGTGCACGTGTATCACATCTTCTACATCCGCTTATCTATTGATAGAAACTTGGGTTACTTCCATATCTTGTCTATTACAATTAATGATGCAAGAAGATAGGCCTGTTGTTTTTTTCTTTTTCCAAATTTTATTTAAATTCTGTTAGTTAACATAAAGCATAATATTGGTTTCAGTAGTAGAATTTAATGATTCACACGTACATATAACATCCAGTGCTCAACACAGCAAGGGGTCTCCTCAATACCCATCACCCATTTAGTCCATCCCTGGCCTACCTCCTCTCCAAAACCCCTCAGTTTGTTATCTACAGTTAAGTGTCTCTTATGGTTTGCTTCTCTCTCTCTTTTTTTCCCCTTTCCCTATGTTCGCCTGTTATGTTTCTTAAATTCCATATATGAGTGAAAGGACAGGCTTGCTTTTAAGTCACCTCAGTGACCTCAGTGATAGAGCACATCATGGCAGCAAGGTGTGGTACTTGCCTAAGTGTTGCTCTTTCACTGCTCCATAGGTTAATACATTTACAGGAATATTCTGCACCAGTCCTGGTGTCATCCATTGCAGGAGCCTTCAGACCATGCGTTATTCAACCATGTCACTCCAGACTTTCAGCTGACTGCTCCCTCCCTGAGAGGCAGAAAACCAAGATTTGCTAGCATTTCTTTGACATACAATTGTCCGTTCTTCCACTCACTAATAAGTAAACATATATTGGCTTAAAACACATACTGGCCATTGAAAGTGTTTCACTAATTTTGTAGTGTAAATAAGAGGGTAAGGAGGAAATAGAATACACTGGAAAACTCAACGGTTAAATTTGAGGTGAAATAACTCTTTAGCATTAACTTTTAAACTTGTTCAAACTTCAGGGCATCAAATATTAAAAAAAAAAAAAAATTCCTCCTATGACCACTAATTCCCATGCAGGCATAAGCCTCTCATTCTGTCTCTCTTTCTTCCCCCATCCCTCTTCCCCTTCAAAATCAAAGTTCCAGAAAGAGATTTTTACATTCCCTGGTAACATTCTTCACTTCCTACCACATATTTATCTCACTGCTTCTGTCCCCATGATTGCAATGATGCGTTCTCACCAAGGTCACAAGCCACTTTATTCTCACTAGGTCCATATATTGTGTGAGGATTATTCACAATGATATATCGGTAGGTTGCAGTGAGTGCATTAATTGCCTAGGACACCATAACAAATCTCCACAAATTCTGTCGTTTGAAATATTAAAAATGTATTCCTTTATAGTTCTGAAGGCCAGAAGCTCAAAATCAAGGTGTCAGGCAGGGTTATGCTTCCTCTGAAGGATCTAGAGCAATATTCAGTCTTTTTTTTTTTAATTTTTTTAATGTTTTATTTACTTCTAGGAAAGAGAGAGAGAGAGCGAGCGTGAGCAGGGGAGGGTCAGTGAGAGAGGGAGTCACAGACTCTGTAACAGGCTTCAGGCTCTGAGCTGGCAGTCAGCACAGAGCCCGACGCGGAGCTCAAACCCACGAATCGCGAGATCATGACCTGAGCGAAAGTCGGACGCTTAACTGACTAAGCCACCCGGGCGCCCCGGGCAATATTCATTCTTGACTCTTCCAGGGTCTGGTTGTTCCTGGCTTTCCGTGGTTTGTGGCAGCATAATTCCAAACTCTGCCCCATCTTTGCATGGCCTTCTTCCCTGTGTGTGAAGTCTCCCTTTGTTTCTCTTATAAGGACAACAGCCATTGGATTTCGGGACTACCCTAGGTCTCAAGATCCTTAACTATATGTGCACAGGCCTTGTTTCCAAATAAGGTTCCATCACGAGTTCAGAGGTTGAGGTTTGGACATATCGTTCTCAGGACATAAATTAATCCACTACTGTGATATGCAGTTTAAGAAACGAACACGAGATCTTACCTATTCTATATAAATATGCAACCATATGCATACGTGCACAAACATATAAATACCTGCATAAGCAGGAATATAATGCCTTCTAAAAGAATATAATGCAGATTAAACATTCAGGGGGAGTCTTCCGGGTGTAGGTTTTGGAGTAATGCTTTTTTCCCTGTCTTCTATATTATCTATTTCACCTAAAATAAATACCTATTGCTTTTGAAACTACAAATTAAAAAGAAATCAAATGACAGGGAGCAACTCTATTCTTAGCCATCACCCCCCCTAGACACACACACACACACACACAGGAAAGCCTTTAGTGGGAATGTCCTTTATGGACAGGAAAGAAGACAAGATGTCAAAAAAGCCCATTCCTCAATATAGTAAGATAATTTCCCTCCAAATTGCAAACGACAGCAATTGAACTCAATACGTTTTTAAGGTTCAAGGCTTTTTTTTTTTTTAATTTTTTTTTACAAATAGTTTATTGTCAAGTTGGTTTCCATATAACACCCAGTGCTCATCCCCACAAGTGCCCTCTTCCATGCCCATCTCCCCCCTTTCCCTCCCCCCCCCCCACACCCATGAGGCCTCAGTTTGTTCTCAGCATTCAAGAGTCTCTCCTGGTTTGCTTCTCTTCCTCTCCCCCACTATTTCCCTCCTTCTTCTCCCCTATGGTCCTCCGTTAAGTTCCTCCTAATCCTCCTATACGTGCAAACATAGGGTATTTATCCTTCTCTGCATGACTTATTTCGCTCAGCATAACACCCTCAAGGTCCATCCATGTTGCTACACATGACCAGATTTCATTCTTTCTCATTGCCATGTAATATTCCATCGTATAGATAAACCACATCTTCTTGATCCATTCGTGCGTTGATGGACACTTAGGTTCTTTCCATGTTTTGGCTATTGTGGAGAGTGCTGCTATGAACATTGGGATACATGTCTTCCTATGCAGCAGGACTCCTATATTCCTTGGATAAATTCCTAGCAGTGCTATTGCTGGGTCATAGGGGAGTTCTAGGGAAAGGGGGGAGATGGGCATGGAGGAGGGCACTTGTGTGGATGAGCACTGGGTGTTATATGGAAATCAACTTGACAATAAACTATTTGTAAAAAAAGAAAAAGAAAAGAAAGAAAGGAAGAAGAAGAAAATGTAACAAAATAAAAGAACAAAAGGAAACTGAAAAAAAAAAAAAGAGAAAAGCTTTTCTTCAGTCACATAGCTGGTTTCAAATTTCCCAGGTGTTTGTCATGGTACCCAACAGGGCACTCAAAGAAACCTCTCCCTATTGTCTTTTTCCTGAAGATAATGTTGGAGATGAAATCCCATGAAATCCTATTCCTCAGGCCTGGAGTCCTAGGTAGGGGGGGCCACATGGATAGCACTGTCCTGGGAGTATTGTGTGTGGCCCAATCAGAAGCAGAGGGAAAGTAACCTCCATCGAGGGAAGGAAATGATCATTTAGAGAATTATTTTAAGGCAGAGGCACTTCACATGGTATCTCCTACAGCCTAACAAGTACTCAGTTATTTTTCCCATTATTTACAGATGTAGAATTAGGCTGAAGCTTTTTTCCATTGTGTCCTGAAGCCTTCAATGCTTTGGATCAAGAATCCCCACTGGACTATTATTTGATGCAACCTTAAGTAGTTCTTGTTTTGTTTTCTGTCATAGCTGAATTATTTTTAAATGAAGAAAACCCATGAAAATTAAAGCAATTTCTGTACTATCGAAAGAAAGAACAGTTTGAAAAGATGGGGTAAATATTTGCAAACAATATTGCAGAATTTGTGCTACTGGGCAAGAAAATAAAGACTTGTTTATCACTGGAAAAAGGGACAAATGATAACAAATAATTTACAGAAAAAGCAAAATGCTTCTCCAGTAAACATCTGGAAAGATGCCACACCACATTAACTGAAGAAATGGCAATATGAAGATGTGGTAACAAGAAAGCGAAAAAAATCAATTTGTGGAATATTATTTATGTGTTGGCAAATTTTTAAAAGTGTGTATCTAAAACCACATAACTACACAAATATTTTAAGGAAGGTATACACATTGCCTTAGAGAAACACATCTGAATAATGTGCACCAGTCTCTTTACATTGGCTATGTTGGATATCTGTGATTTGGGGTGAGGGGATCATATAGATGGAAGGTGCAGAATGATTTCCATTTTCTAAGTATACAATTTTAATGTTTAACATTTGGTGATTAGGCAAATTTATTGAGAGAAACACTTGAAAGCATCTAACAACCTATTCACAAGAAAAGTTCATATATATTTACCATGTTATGAAAATGTTCACATGTTACTGTTTAGTAAGCAAGTACAAACTTCACCTTTTGACTTACCAGTTTATCTGTGTATGCGTGTGTGTGTGTTTCTCTCTTACGCTTCCCTAAATCCAAATGTCCACACTCTCATGTGCAGATTTTTTCCTCACCTCTCTCAGGGACTGAATTTTCTCTCTCAGGGCATGGAGATCCAGGAAGGGATTATGGGCAGAGAGTAGAAAATTCCAGAGAGTTGTTTCCTTGGCTGTGAAGAAGCTTTTAATCTTGAGGAGGTCCCAACAGTTTATTTTTGCTCTTAATTCCCTTGCTTTTGGGGATGTGTCAAGTAAAAAGTTGCTGCGGTGGAGGTCAAGGAGGTTGTTTCCTGCTTTCTCCTCTAGGGTGTTGATAGTTTCCTGTCTCACGTTCAGGTCCTTTATCCATTTTGAGTTTATTTTTGTGCATGGTGTGAGAAAATGATCTAGTTTCATTCTGGAAAGAGCCTAAGTGTCCATCAACAGATGAATGGATCAAGAAGATGTGGTTTATCTATACCATGGAATACTCCATGGCAATGAGAAACAATGAAATCTGGCCGTGTGTAGCAACATGGATGGACCTTGAGGGTGTTATGCTGAGAGAAATAAGTCAGGCAGAGAAGGACAGCTACCATATGT
The DNA here is from genome assembly GCA_017311185.1 of Proteles cristata cristata. Classification (NCBI taxonomy): domain Eukaryota; kingdom Metazoa; phylum Chordata; class Mammalia; order Carnivora; family Hyaenidae; genus Proteles; species Proteles cristata. Next base: position 195,025 of record JAESUZ010003998.1, read on the forward strand.
TTGCACATATAGGAGGATTAGGAGGAGCTTAACAGAGGACCAAGGGGGAGAAGAAGGGCGGAAATGGTGGGGGAAAGGGGGAGAGGCAAACCATGAGAGACTCTTGAATGCTGACAAAAACTGAGGACTGGTGGATGTGGGGGGAGGAGGGGTGGGCATGGAGGAGGGCACTTGTGGGGATGAGCACTGGGTGTTATGTGGAAACTAATTCGACAATAAACTATTTGTAAAAAAACAAAAAAAAAATTCCAGAGAGAAGTAGAAAATACCAGAAAGTTCTAGCTGATGCACTGGAACCCAGGTGCCTCCCTCCTTCCTTCCCCCTTGCAAAGCCCTCTGGCCTGGGACTTCCAGAGCTATGATTCTGACTCCGACCACTAAGGGGCATCTACCTACACTGACTATATTTTTTTTGTAAGGGAAAAGGCATGATTTCTTTAATCCTACTCTCATTACAGTGACCCACGAAAACTCCTTTTTTTTCCCTTTGTAGTTTCCAGGTCTGGTGAGTGTGTGTGTGTGTGTGTGTGTGTGTGTGTGTGTGTGTGTGTGCGCGCGCGCGCACGCGCGAGCGTGCTGTTTTTTGTTTTTGTTTTGGAGAAATGGGGGGTTGGTGGTTGGTTGGTTTGTTATTATCTCTCTGGGATGCTGGGATGCGCTGGAGATAATGCCAGCCATATGATTAGTTTCATATTAGTTTCAGAACATTGTGTTATCTTGTTCCAACTAAAGCAAATCCCACATATTGCAGCAATAATTTAATTAGGCTACCTATGCATTTACATGTCACCCCCATTCCATGGAGCTCAGTTGTAGTGTCTGTTTCTCCAGGTAGCATCTGAATGACTCCAGGCAAGCTTCAACATCTCATTAAGTCTCAGCAACCTTGCAAAGCTGGTGACTGTGATCTCAAGGTCCACTTGTGAGGAATACATGAGAGAGAAGATGCAATGTAGCAAGTCCAGAGCCTGGCGTAGAGCTGGCACTCAGAGTTCTCTGGGTTTGCAGAATGAGGGAACAGGATGTATTGTAAGTGGATACAGAGCCTGGCATACAGAGTTCCCTGTGTTTGTAGCTGCAAGTACCTGGGTCCCACGCCTCCTGACTCTATGTGGCCTTTTCTGCAGGGCTGGTTCAGCTGGAAACAGTTCCCTGATAGGCTGGTAGCAAAGTCAGGGGGCAGTAATCACAGGAAATAAAGTCTCCTCTGGTGCCCGGGGCTCTCTTCTCCATGCCTTTGAGGAAGGGACTTCCTGTAAGGAATTCATCTTGTTTGTGTGGCGCTGACAAAGTCATTTGGGGCCTGCCTTCATCGTCCTCAGCAGCTTTCTTTGATCTCCAAACCTCCAGCCCCAGACCCCACAGGGTCTCTTCACAAGCCGACTGTGAGGACATTGGTGACAGGTCACTGCCTTCAGGCCACACCATGGGTGAGTTGGCTAGCATGAGGCCTTGGTCTCAGATCCCTGGAGGTTACAAGAGTTGCTGGGTCCCTTCCCACACTCCACCCCATAGGGTACCCAGCCAATCCCCTTTTATTTTTATTTTTTTTAATGTTTTGTTTATTTCTGAGGGGGGCAGTGTGTGCAGGGGAGGGTCAGAGAGAGAGGGAGACCCAGAATCAAGAAGCAGGCTCCAGGCTTTGAGCTAGCTTTCAGCACAGAACGGGATGCGGGGCTCGAACCCATGAACCGTGAAATCATGACCTGAGCCGAAGTCAGATGCTTAACTGACTGAGCCACCCAGGAGCCCTGCCAATCTCCTATTAGAGAAGGGGTGGTGAGGGCCCAGGCTGACTCTTCTCTACTCTCTTGAGGAAATGTGCCAGGTGGACCCTGACATTCCCATCCCGGTTCCACATGGAAAAACTCCCCTCCTGTGGAAGTGGTCATGGCTGAGGTGGATTTCTTTCACTGGTTGTGGGGATAGATCTGACTTTATGTGGTCCTCACAAGTCCACAGTTTGGAGAGTGGGGGGGGTCTCCTAGGGTGTCCGCATGGGAGGCAAGGGAGTGGGAGGGTTCGTGTAAATTAATATTCTTTGGATGCCTACTAGAGGTGAAGGAGTGGCAGAGAACCCACCATTACCCTTAACTCTTATAGCAACTATTCACGGTAGATTGTATTACTCTCATAGAAGTTTCTTAAGGCTTGCTTTATAGCTCAGCATAAGACTTATTCTGGAATATTCCACGTGTAGTGGTTATGCGCACTGTTCTATGTCAATTAAGTACATTTATTAATGTACTTTATTCTCATTTAAAAATCTCCTCCACCTAGTAGAATTTATGTCTGCCATTTTATGTGTCACTCAAGGAGGTGTGTTAATATTTCCTGTTGTAATCGTGAATTTATCCATTTCTTCTTTTATTGTCGCTGTCTCCTCTGCACGTTTTGGCTCTGTGTTAAGACGTGCACACAAATTTAGAATTTTGTATTAATGGATTCTTATTGCATTGAACCTTTTATTATAATGAAATCTCCCTCTTTTCTCTAGTAATTTTTTTAATTGAACGATTAGGAGGAACTTAACGGAGGACCATGGGGGAAAAGAAGGGGAAAAATAGTGGGGGAGAGGGAGGGAGGGAGGGAGGGAAACCATGAGAGACTCTTGAATGCCGAGAACAAACTGAGAGCTTCTGGGCGTGAGATGGGAGGGGAAGGGGAGTGATGGGAATGGAGGAGAGCACTTGTGGGGATGAGCACTGGGTGTTATGTGGAAACCAACTTGACAATAAACTAAGAAAGAAAGAAAGAAAGAAAGAGAGAGAGAGAGAGAGAGAGAGAGAGAGAGAGAGAGAGAGAGAGAGAGAGAGAGAAAGAAAGCCATACTCCTTTTAGTAGTATGGTTATACCCAGTTCTAGGTAGGTCATTGTGTAAATGGTATATATTTTGCCAAGTATTTTTTTTCAAATTTTCTAGATCATTAAATTTTGCAAGTGTTTCTTTTAAGGAGAATTTGATGGCGTGTTTTCCTTCCAGTCTCATAATATCTATCTTTCTGTTTGGACTATGCAGTCTGAAACTTATAATGTAAATATAGATATAACTTGGTTTCTGTATACCATATTGACTGCACATGTATTTTTGCTTGTTGTAAGGCCCTTTTCCTCTCCTTTCCTTGAAATGATTTAATACTGTGGGTGGTTTTTTTGGTTGTGGTTTTGTTTTGTTTTTGTTTTAGTTTGTTTGTTTTAGTATTAGATTGTTACCTCATTTGGCCAGACAATTAAACATCTCTTAGCCTTTCTTATAGTGTTTACCCTTGAGACTATAATGTTTTTTTGTTTTGTTTTGTTTTGTTTTTGCCTTTTCACAGTCTGACGTAAATTACTTCTTTAAAGCTCTTCAGACAATGAAGGAACTTTGGGACACTTTGATTCCTCTCACACCCTCCCAATGTAGTGCCATGAATTTTAATTCTACGTATATTTAAACCCCTAGAAGAAATTATAGGGGTTTAAATATACTATATATTGACTATATATGCTATATAGTCAATACTCATTTAGACTTGCCTACATATTCACGAAAGCCATTAGTCTTTCTTTCCTGCATCTATGGGCCTCCATCTGGGATCGTATTTCTTCTGCCTAAAGGAGAACCTTTAATATTTCTTTTAGTTTGAGTCCCCTGGTCACAAATTTTCCCAATTTGTGCTACATTAACATCATTGTCAAATGTACATCTTTCCTCTGGGGATTTTTTTTTTTCTTAAAGCATACTTTGTCTCCTATTAGTATTGTTATACAGACTTGATTATCCTTGCTTGGGAACCTTCTCAAGCAAGAGCTCATCAAATGCCACTTCTCCACATTTCCCTCTCCTTCATTCCGGAGCTCCCATGAAACATGTGTTAGATGTACTCACTACATCTCCTTTAATTCTCCCCCCCCGCCCCACCACCACTTTTGGTATTCTCCATGTTATGGCTCTCTAAGTTTTTCGGGATATTTTCATCAGATGTAACTTTCATTTCTCTAATTCTTTCTTCAGGTGGGAACTCACCTTTGACTTGCGAACCATAACACCAAACTTTCAGGGTGGATTTTGTTATCCCCCTAGGGCAGAGAAGGGAGTTGTGAGTTAGAGATGATAGGCAACTTGTCCCAGGTCACCTAGCCAGAAAAAGGCAGAGCAAGGGCTAACATCACAAGTTAAACCCTAGGTCCAAACCCTTTTCCTCTGTGCTTTTCTAGTCGGCTGTGAATGGTCCCCACCTCTCATCTTTTGGGAAGTGGAACCCCAGTGAAGCCTTTCTACCTTTTTAGCACTGTGCTGCATTTCATTTTAGATTATAAAATCAGTGATATTTCTTCATTAGCCATGATGTTTCCCCAGAACCTTTTGTGATATTGGAACCACTGATGCGTTGTTCTCAATTTCAGGGCGTAATAACGCATGTAGCTCCTTACAAAGAAGTGCAAGATGCTGGGGTATTTACCGAAGGAGGCATAACAATTGGTCTGGGTATGTCCGTTCTGGCACTGATCCTTCATCCCACCAACAGCAAGATGGAGATCCAGTAACAAATGACACTCACATGAGCACCCGAAGAAGATAGTAAGTGACCGGCCAGCATAGCTGAAATGTACAAGCCAGTGGAATACATAGCCCTGTAGTTGAATATGCCATTCTCTTCTCCAACCCGGAGGAGTGAGGAATGATAGAATCAGGTTAAGGGTTGAGCAAACTTTATTGTACAGTAGGGTAAATGTGTAACAGAAGACTTTCTGAGCGTCTGTGGATCACTTTCTTCTCTCTGCTTCCCCACAGCACTCCCTATGCCATTCCATCCTGGCATCAGAGGGGCAATTTTCAGACACAAGACCAAGCCCAAGCTAACATGAAGGGAGAGCAAAAGCCTCCAGAGAGAAGAATGGAGGGGAGGGGGCAGGATGAGACCTCCAGGAGCTGGTTCAAGATCATAGTGAGTGCCCTGGCAAAATGGACCCAAAGTGCAGGAGGAGGTGAACAGAGGGAATTGTGTTGGACTCATATAGAAATGCTAGGTACTTCTCTGCGGAGAGGAGTGGGTAATCGGTCTTTTTATTACTAGGAATTAGCATCCTAGATCAAGTAAGGGCAGACACAGAGAAGCAATGTAAAGGGAACAGACTGACTAAAGGGAGAAATGGGTAGGTTGCCTAAGAGCAGAGGAAACTACAGCCAAGGAGAAGGAGCAACTCCACCCTGGAAGTCTCAGTTTAGCTCAAACTGAATGTGGGAGGGGGTTGAGTCTCTGAGGTTTCTGTTGGAGAGACAGGCTAAGACATCCTGCCTTGAGCTAGGGTCACTTGGAATTTTACAAAAGGAAGTACATGTTAAACATCTTAAGTTGATTATTTGAAGAAAGTGTTTGGATGGAAAGAAAGGTTATTTAAGAAATCCACGTCTGGTACAAAAGTTCACAATAATGGATATTGTCCTACCATAAGAAATTAATTCAATGACACCACTCCCCCCCACCACCGCAAAAGGTGTGAAAGGAAGACATGCTTGAGTTTTATCTTAACCTTGGATTCCATTGTGTCAATCTCTTCTCCCATTTCTGGCTCTTAGATTCCATTTGGCATCAGATATGATGAGAAGTGGTTGCTGAATCTGATTCAGAAGCAATGCAGTATCTCCTTCACCCCAGTTGAAGTAAGAGAAGACAATGCGACAGATGAGAAGAAAGAGGGCAGATGAGCAGTGGCTTGGGTCTCATATTCTGTTTCTTCTGCCATTCTCCCTACAGTTTCACTATGAGAAAATGCAGGCCCAGTTCTTTGTTGAGAATGCCGACATTGCCTTCGCACTGAAGAGTGTCAACGGCACGATCTGGGATGAGAATAATGAAATGGTGTGTGTCAAGGACGTGGCCAGGGCTAGTTAGAGGCAAGATGGCAGGACAGGGGTAAGGTCTTGCTTTATCCCAAGGCTCAGAATTCCTGGTGATTAGCCAGCTCCTCTTGGATCCCCTACAGATATCTGTCTTTGTCCACCCCTCTGATGCACCCCAGTCTGTGCAGAAGGAGCTGAAGCCAGAAAAGGTGGACCAGATAAAGGTAATGCAGACTCAAGACCAGTTGTGCATCCGTATCCAGACCTACATCTTCTTCCTACACCTATTGCCCCCACCCCCCGTCTCCACCTCAGACTCAGAGCCACTGACCCCATCTCTAACTCTACAGCTGACCATGAACAAAAGATATGTAGTCTCCCAGCAATCTCTTAACATCCAGAGAGTCTGTTTGCCCCTGGTACATCTACAGCAGTAGTTCTAGGGCGGGTAAGAGCAGAGGGGCCTGTCTGGAAAGGAGACTTAGGGATGGTAATGTGGGGAGGGGTTGGTGCTGGAGCTGTACCAGCTGGGCTTCTCTCAGCCTTCTGATTCCCTCCCCTCGGCTTCTTGGATACTTGATCACCAGTGAAATTGAAATGATACCAAATCCTAGAAACGGCATGGCTGCCTCCCGGCAAGCTCATGAAAAGGGCATGCTCAAGGTGGGGACTCAAGCCCAGTGCTTGGATTGATGGCGAATGTGTGAGAGATTAGGTAGAAGAGGCAGATTGGTCTCAGATATCCCCTGTTGGGGTCCTCACTCTAACTCTTTCCTCATCATAGGTTTTGCCCTCAAACCTGAGGGACAAGAAACCCTACCAACTGGATGGCCTATCCAACACTATGCAGAATGCCTCCAGCATCAAGGACTTGAACCTCTCCAACAGTGAGGTAAGGTGTGGTACCGGATCCTTCTTTGAAAAGAAGGTGAGAGTGCTCATGGGGTGGTGGCGAGAGTCAGGGAAGTGGATTTGTTGGAAAAGGAAAGGGCTGGAGGTGCAGGGTCCTCCTGGCCATCTTTCTCTGATCCATGTGTTTCCTTCCCATAATCACTCCCCTGAAGTCTGCAGGGGAGTTGGACAAGGGCAAAAGGCTGCAGCCAGAAGAGATGGGTGCAGACAGAAACCCCCTGTGCACCACCTTTCCCGATAAATCAACCAACATCAGGTCAGTTGTACTCTCCATCACCCTGTGGAATTCTGAACTATGCCTGACGGTGCCTGCTTGGAGGAGGCAGCACCCCTTTTCCTTTAGGAGGAACATACGCCCTATGCTCTTCTGTCTGTGTCCCTCACCTGTGCTTAGAGCTCTCCATTCCTTCCTCTGAACTTCTCACCTGTTTGGTCTGAGGCCTGTTTGCTGGCTAACTGCACCCAGCCTTCTCTATCATGCCCTCCCCAAAGTGTGATCCACAAATCAGGGCTCCCCTCCCTCACTAGGACCAGAGTGGCCACTTTGAGCCACATGCTGTGACTTGGACTGGCAAGGGTCCTTCATCCAGCCCAGGGCCTCATGCTGAGACAGACATTCCTGCCTCCCTGCTGAGACAGGGATTCCTTCCCTTGTTCTGAGAGGGACCCTCCTTTCCTTGAACCAAATGTACCCCCCCTCTGCCAACCCCAGGCAACAATGGTGGCCTTCTTGACCATGTTGAGTGCTGAGGTCCTGGGAGGCTGCCATCATGACATTCATTCCTCTGACCCAATGCCAGGATCTGGGCCCTCCTTGAGAGAAACCAGGATTCCCTGAGTCAGGGGGCCAGAAGTGGGAGACTGCCAGGGAGCAGAGGGCTTCCTGAGGCAGGAATGGAAGGCAGAGGGCAGAAGGGCTTGAGGAGACAGAAGGGCAAGCCTCTCAGAGGCACTGACCCCTCTCCACCCCCCCCCACATATGTCACATCATCCCAACTGGTCCTTAAGAGGAGCCCCGGGAGCCTGACAACAAGTATAATCCCTCAGGCAAGGAACCGACTGAGACAGGCACAGGTGCACTGGGGATATCAGGAGGGAAGGCTGTGATCATAAGCGGGGGGCCACAGACCCTCAGCCCCATGTTGACCTGGGGCTTGATCCTCTACACCTTCTGCGGAAGGTCTTCTGTCCCTGTGGCTGCCCCATTCCCCATGCCCAGTTCAGACTGAGCTCACACAGGTGACAAAGCTTCAACCGGCATCCAATGAGCCCCCAGCCCAACACCTGCATGTTTTCCATTCCTACCTCGGGTTCCAGGGCCAGCCAGGGCAGATGAAGGAAAGGACTGCAGCTCAGGAGCCATTTCCCCCTTCTTTTCTCTTCGTCCCTAGCCCCACCACCATGGTGGGGCTTCATTCTTTTCCCTTTGCGTTGCTTTCTCTTCTCTTTGTCTCTACTCCCCTGTCTCTCTCACCGCTCCCCACCTACCTTCGCTCCCACTTGTCTTCATCCCCCTCCTTCTCCCCCCTGTCTCCTGGGTCTTGCCTCACTCACCTCCATCCCTGGGGGTGTCATGGTCCTGAAGAATGCTGGGCCCCTAGTGAGATAGCAGAGTTCTGAGCTCCCACCCCGTTCCCTCTTCTCTCTGGAGTCTTCAGTGGGGACTAGAAGGAAAGAAAGGAGGCAGGGAGGGGGAGGAAGACTTGGACCCTGGGATCCAAATGTTGCTTCTGGTGGCACTGGAGGTGGGAATCAGGATAATCTAGGTGGGAGCCACCCAGGGGGGAAGCGAGGGAAGCGAGGGTCTGGCAGAGGAATGGAATGAGAGAAAAGGGGAGAGAGAGTCTGTGCTTTTTCCTCTGGGTCAGTCCACAAGGGAGATGCCAAGGGCCCTGCAGGCCTGGGACACTGCAGTGTAGGTGGGACATACTGGGCTGTGTGTCAGCTGTAAGTGTGCTTGCTCCCATGATGAAGGACACCTGCAAACTTTTACTGACTTTTCTGTTCTATCTGGATTTCTACAGCTCCATCCTGGAACTGTTTCCCAAGTTGTTATGCCTGGTAGGTGTATTCCTTGATCATTGACCCTTCTACTGGCACCGATGCCACCCAAACCTTGCCCAGAGGCCATTTAGGTCTTGTCAAAGTTACAATTTTCATGACTCTTAAACCTCATGGAGGTACAGATCCAAGTGGAAACCCAAAAAGGGCTCCAGATCTCCTTCAACCATGTTCTCCACAGGCATCAGGGGCCCCAAGACAGTGATCTCAAGTGCAGTCTTGTCGATGTAATCTCTAGGTCACTTTCACATCTGACCTCTGACCCTCACCCTCTCCCGGGCCCATCTTTTCCTGGATTGTCCAGCATCAGCTCCTGGTTGCACCACTCACTTCCTCTTCCTTTCCCCAGGATGGCCAGGAATCACCTTCACCAACCAGCGTTGGTATTGCAGCCCAAAAGAGGTTACCAACCTGCAAGGTGAGGAGGGCAGATCAAGCAGGGTTTTGGGTGGTGTGTGAGGAAGGGATACCAGCCGTGGTCCTGAGGACTGTTGTGACTTCAGGGAAGCTTCTTTGGATCTGATGCACTGAAGAGTCTGGTCCTGCAAT